>PVKE010002952.1:0-76783 GCA_004027555.1 Craseonycteris thonglongyai
GAGTTTTATCTGCATGTAGCAATGCTTCTTTACTACGTAATATAAAATTGTAATAATATATTCTATATACAGATTTGATTTTCACAGTCAACAGTAAATTGCTGAAGTTATATGTAAACATTATAGAAAACAGAAAATATTAATTGCAATTGCACTGTGTAGTAGGTGTAAAAACTGGCTTTATTTTGGAAATGATTATACAGGTCTGAAATAAATCAGAAATTATGTGGATTCACTAAGGAGTTTTCACTTGCACCTTTTCTGCATTTGGTTTATTACTTTGTAGTTATTGTCTTTCAAAGTTAATTGAGCTTATTTGATATATTCTAGTTATATTTTATAACATTCTTAATTGGTTTGAATGATTTTTAAATTAGTATATTATAAGGTAATAAATGTTTATATTCAGTTCTGGTCTCAGAGAAACTCAATTTTTACAGCATAATTGCTCATAGTTTATATGGTACACTGTTAATATGGATGTAAAGACTGAATTTTGAACTAAGAGGAAAAAGAAAGTTCAGAAAAAAAAATTAAATGCTTGAATTGATAGGCATTTTATTATTCATATGGAATTCAAAGATACTGGATATCAGCTTAACTCTCTGGAGAGAAGTAAAGTTTGACTGGTACTGGGTCAAAATAATGCTAATCGGATGAATTATTTGAATGAATATATTATAGCCTTTGTTATTAAACTACATAGCAGAATATATTAAATTGGTGGGGTAATTAGGTACATATAAAGAACAATATTTAGTCTATAAGAGAGGACAGTGCACATAATAAAATTTTAATACTAAGATAAGATTTGATAAAGCTAAATTCAATAATAAAAATACTTGGATTTTAATATTATTAAAAATTAAGTAATAGGATGTAGAATTAGTTAATTCATATAGCAACCACATACACACATACATATTTTGTTGTGATTCAATTGAGCAGTGGTTACTAATGGTGGAAGAGAAAAACACTGATTATATAGACAAAACACAGCAGTTTATAATGTTCTAAAATTGAGCATATTTTAATTTAAATGGAACACTACCAAGTTTCCACATAATCTGATCAACCAAAGCAAAACTCTAGCTAGTTTTATGAAAGTAGATAAATGCAGAGGTCAGAAACAGAAAGAGTGATATAATCTACAGGTTTTTGGCTTTGAGTTTTGTTTTAAAAAAAGTACTTGTTAAATACCTGCTGAAAATCAAATTTAAAAGTAAAATGACATGTACCACTTAGGGCACTTCAGGCCCAGCCCAGCAAGCTAAGGTTAGTGGTGAATTTTAAGCATAGTAGCACATTTAAATACTGAATACAGAGCCTAAATTTAAAACTTAGTTCTTCAAATGTGCAAGTCCCATAGTTAGGAATATGAAATAGGTAAACTCTCAGTTAACCGGCACTCATGAGGATTGGTAGATGCTGGACATACGTAAGTACACTCTGCTAATTGGAACTCAAGCGATGGGTACTCTCAAGCAATTGGCAAGGTCCCAAGCAAAAGAGTGCCAGTTGCTTGAGTTCCAGTTAACAAAGAATTTACTGTAAGTGCTTTAGAGGGTAGTCAGTGTCTTAACAAGAACATGCTCTTGGAGGTGTTTTCTCTGAGTACAGATAATAAAAAATGTTTATTTTCTATAAAGATCGGAAGAATAACAAAACTAAGTCAGTCAGTCTGGTTTTATTGTCATCGAGCAATGACAGTATCAATGATATTCTCCCATTGGGACTAACAACTCCTATTGTTAATTCTCCCTACCCACCACCTTTGTATGTTCCTTGGTCTGAGGTTGCCTAGATTTAATCTCTTATTGACGCTAGATCTTAGGCCTATAACAAGAAAGATTTATTCTAAAACCCTTTTGAATAGAAGGACTGAAGCTCCTGACATGTTTTCTATTTTGACATTCTTTGGTTTGGATATAGGAAAAAGAGTGTTCAAAACCTTTGAGCTACGAGAGTTTAAAGAAGAATAAGCATAACATTGTTTTGAAAGTTAAAGGGAAACCAGGAAAAATATCTGTCTTGTGATTTTTTTTTAAGTGAGAAGTAAACATTTACTCTGTCAATCAACTAAGATTTGGGGAATTATTTATTACAGCAGCTAATGATTTCAGCTAATACATTCTTGAGTCTAATGTACTGAAGTCATCTTACCAAAAATGGATATACCTTTTCCATTTACTCGTGTGTGTGTGTGAATAGGTAATACATGTTTGCTGTGTGGCCTATGACTTTTTGAATTGAATAGAAAAAATATGACACATGACCAAATTTCAACAACGCAAAACCCAGAAATTCTTCCCCTAGTTGCTTTTTCTAGGGGTGTGGGACGGGTAGCAGGGGAATGGAGGTGGGCAAGAATTGACTCAGTTTTCATGGTACAGCACAGAATAATGGTTGAGAGTACAGATTCTGAAAACAGCCTGCATACAGTTGAATTCTAGCTGAGCTAGCATGCAAGTCCACTGCATTACAAACTCAAGGTTCATTTTTTTCCACATTAGTTCTTTCATATATAACATTCTAGCCAGTAGAATTGCAAAAATGCTTGGATATGACATATTTTTCAGCAGAGGGACAATGAAATAAACCAATTATAAACTATGTCTTCTGAAAGAACTAAACTTTTTTATGTTGCTCAGGTTCCATGAGTATTACAAATGAAATCAGTTGAAATATGATACATAGCTGTTGGACTTTAGGCTTCACAATTTACGGTTAAAATTAATCTAATTTTCATTTCAAAGCTCTTGCAAATCCATAGCTGAATGAATCAGTAGATTGTTGATTATCACTGTGGAATTCAATACTAGATTTACAATTATGGCAATGCAAATTTCCTGAAAAATGATATTTTTACTGAAGTACAGACTAATCTTATGGTTTCTTAATATTTACATAAACATGTACATATATACAAGGTCTGACAATTAAGTTCATGAACTCATTCTAGACTAAGTGCTACCTATTTCATGGCTAAATATCACTATGGTCAACTTCAAAGTACTTTCCTGGGAAGCTATGCACAGATGCCAGCACATAGTCTACCCCTCAAAGCAATTTTGGAACTCTTTTTCTGAAATGGCCATAAGAGTCATTGTTATATTACCCTTGATGTCTTGAATGTCATCAAAATATCTTTCTTTTAACATTTTCTTTATCTTCAGGTAAAGAAAAAAGTCACTGGGAGCCAGATCAGGTAAGGAGAGCTTCCCAATACAATTATTATTTACTGGCTAAAAACTCCCTCATACACAGTGCCATGTGAGCTGGTGCATTGTCATGGTGCAAGAGCCATGAGTTGTTGGTGAAAAGTTCAAGTCATCCTTGTTTACCATTTTTATGCAGCCTTTTCAGCATTTCCAAATAGTCAACTTGGTTGACTGTCCAATTGGTACAAACTCACCATGAACAATCCTTCTGATATCAAAAAAAGGTGGGTTAGCAACATCATTTTGACTCTTGATTTAGAGTCGACTGATGGAAATTTTTTGGTTGTGGAGAATTGGCTGACTACCACTGTGCTCTTTGATACTTAGTTTCAGGGTTTTATTGGTACATCCATATTTTATCACCAGTGATAATACAGCCCAAAACATTTTCTTGCCTCATAAGAAGGTCTTGGAAAATTCAAGCTCAGACATTCTCAGATTAGCATACAAAAAAATATAACAATAATAACGAATACCCCTCAGCAAGATATCACCACACATCAATACTGACACAGATGTGAGATAGTAATATACCAAGGTTATGATATCATCCTGAGTTATTTGTACAGTGGTTGCACAGGGTGGCAAGTTTGTGAACTTAATTATCAGACCTTGTATGTATTTCTTGATATTTCCATTGAAAATTTCAGCCAAACTCCTTTCAACTGTTAAAAAATTATCATTTTATATTAATGAAAAATGATGAATTGACAATCATTCTTCTTTTCAGTTGTAAGTTATCTGACAGAATGCTTTTGAAGTAGAGAATGATCAACACATTTTATATTTTTTTATATATTTTATATTTTTCTGTGTTAAACAAAGATTGCTAATGTCAGCAAATAAATTAGGAAAAAACTAGAGGCTCTAAGTTTTATATTTTAGGCCAATCTAATAATGTTAACTTCTTTAACTTCTTTAAATTAAAATTTCAATATTATATTATTATACTTATCATTTTCATAATAACAAATCAATCACTAGCATGTTAATATGAACAGTTTTTATTATAGCCTTTGATTATAGAGAATTAAGGCAGGTCATTTTGAGTAAGATGTTAACTCCATCACCTCTTCAGGAGGAAACTTTCTGTTAGATTTCAACCAACATGTTAACTGAGAGGAGCGTTTACAGTAATGTTTGCCTGTTACTTTTCTTTCAAACACAAAATTAGTATTAATCTTTTTCTTTCCTCATGACTTAAGGACCTCAAAATCTAAGTAGTTATCACTTTACAAGGAGTTAGTAACAAGTAAACCAGGATGAATTATTCCGAGTTGTATTTCGAAATTCAGTGCTCTACCAAACTTCTGAGTATTAGGTGAAGAGTGGAAACAAAATTCAAAACAAAAGGTTGTTTATTTTTACCTACCATTTTATCTATTGCAAACTATATGCATTGTTCCCATAATAATATTAGGGATCTACAGACATGACTTAATTTTAATTTATTTTAAAAATTGAAAGAGAAAATAAATAATATAATATTAAAGAAGATATATTATTATTTTGAGCCTCAATTATAATCATTTTTATACCAATATGATTATAAAATATAATTCTTTACATTTTTATAGGAAGTAACCCATGCAGCTAACAGCACTTAGGTTTCCTGATAGTCATAAGGTAGCCCTTCTATTAGTTATAAATTTTAAGCAATTATTTAAATTAAGGAATAATTAATTAAAGTTAAATAAATGTTTACTGTCTACTGAAGTACATAAAGTTCTGGGTTATGAATACTGGGCTATCAAAACTTAACTATCTTAAGATTTCATTTATAATAGTTAACTTTTAGTAAACGAGTCTTTATAATTATACTAAAGAAACATGAATTCAATTAAAGTGATATTAAAATGTTCAGAGAAATATTTGATAGCCTAGAAATCAAATTCTTAGGCAATACACTTTCTAGGAAAGGCAACAACAAGTAAACTAAAGTAAATGCTAAACAAAACATCATTTTCTAATTTTTGCCTCATAAACACTTATGTTTGAATAAGGTCATTTATTAGAACATAGTATTATGTCAAAATCTCCCTTAAGTAAACTTTTTAGTGCAATATCAACAAATAAATATTAAATTGCGACCATGGATTAATGACAAGAAATGATTATAAAGAGAAGAATGGTAGGGGAAGCCGGGATAGCTCAGTGGGATAAGCGCTCACTTTGCAGCGCCGGGAACCGAGGATCGAATCCCAGCCCCGGCCCGTGCGGACCCATATGCTGAACTGGGAGCTCCCTCAGTTCAGTTCTCTCTCTGTCTCTGTATCTCTCTCTCTCTCTCTCTCTCTCTCTCTCTCTCTGTCAAAAATAAATAAATAAATAAATATATATTTTAAAAAAAAAGAATGGTAGTTATAGGCAAGAAATAACTAAGGTAGATTTAAACATTTGTCCTTAAAAACACATTTTTTAGTACACCTAGAGAAAAGCTTTGGGAACCAGACATTTATTCAGCTATCATTTATTAAATAACATAAATCGGTTAGCTATAATTATCTCATTTCTTTTGAAAGAGGCTAACCAAAGTATAATTAGCCCCTCACCTTTTTCAGTTAACTTACAAAAGTATTATCAAACCATCTTTTTGTGTATTAGCTTAACATATCCCAATGATATTTTTAATTTATAAAACTAAATATTAAAAGGAAATTGTTGGGAAAATCAGGATGGCTCAGTAGGTTAAGCACTTGCTTTGCAGCCTTGGGGTTTGAGGATAGAGTCCTGGTCCTGGCCCTGGCCCATGCTGACCCTTATGCTGAACTTGGATATGACCACAGTTCTCACCAGGGTGACTTTTATATGTGGGAGGCCCCCAGATGGCAGGGGCATGCCTCCCATGTGGGAGGTTCCTGGCCCAGTTCCCACCCTGCGTGGCCTCTGCCCACCTGTGTAGAGTGAGACCATGTCAAAAAGTGATGACATACAACTATGGAGACTGCTCTGGGCTCTCCTTCTTCTCTGTCTCTCTCTGTCAAAAACAATAAAGTAAATTTAAAAAAAAAAAAGAAAATTGTTAAATAAGATAAATAAAATCTTCCGTTCAACATTATACATTTTTATTAGTTTTATACTTAAAATACATTAGGTCTATTAGTACAAGGATATAATATGTGTTTAAATAAATGAGATAATTTAATTTTAGCTTTTGGGGATATCTGTGACTGTGGGTCCATTCAAGTTCAAAAATGTAATTTGATGAGTGATGGCGGTTTTCTAACTATTTAATTACTTATTTTGTAAACTTAGCTCTTTGGTTTTTATCAACAGATTTGAAGATTTCTAGAGAAAGTAAGAAAATAATTTAGTAAAATTAAATTCAATTTCAATAAATTGCTTGAATGCTTACTATGTACTAGTGCCTCCAGTAGAGATCCAACTTAAACTCATGCTATTGTCATGACTGTATTTCAAAACAATTCTTATGCAGTTCACATGGAGTTTATTATAGTGTGAAGCAAATAAAGCTAGGCTCTTAGAGAGTGTATTGATAGTAGTAATGAAGAATATAATAAATTTGGTAGAAATTTCAGAAATGAAATTTTAAAAATAATTGATTAGAGTTGATTAGATTTAGGGACAAAGTGAACATTGACTAGCAAATTTTTGACTTAATAGTTGATTGTGCTACTAACTGATACAATGTTTATAAGAAGCAGGTACATTTTGGATGGGAATGGAAGACATGATGAGTTCTGGGTTGATAGTTTAATTTAATACATATGCAGTAAGTAGTTAGCAATAGGTGTCTAAAACTAATTCCGTGGAAAGAATATTGATAAAAACTACAGTCCTTGCAAATATGGATGTGAATGAAATCACACAGATAGAGATGTGAACCAGAGAGATCCCAAACATTTGACACAAAGAATAAGAAGAAGCAATAAATGAGATCATAATATACTACTGGGGAGTTGAATTCAATACCAACTGTCCTCTAAAAAGAGTTTTCAAAAAAATGGAATTTTTATAACTTAAAAAAACTGAAAGATAGCCATAAGGCAGGGGTTCCCAACCTTTTTATACCCTAAGGCGCATTCTAAAATATTGGTAGGGCAGCGGGCATCAGATATTTCTAAGGATATTTATTATTGAACAAGAATAAAAAATAATAAACAAAAATAATTTTAAAATAATAAATTTATTGTACAAATTATATACACACAAAGAAACATATATACAAAATGTAATACAAAGTAAATAAAAAACACAAGTATAATAAAATTATTTTTAAAAAAATTAAAGAAAACATAAAAAAAAAACAATTTGTCAGTGTGATCTTTGGCATTGCATTTCATTGGCCAGTGCCTCGTAAGTAGGAGAGTATGACAAAAACCCTGTTAGCAAACAATTATTAAGATGCTCATCTGTAAGTCGAGATCTATATTGTGATTTTATTAAATTCATGTTTGAAAACAAAGATTCGCATAAATACATTGACCTGAAAAACAATTTGATTTTATATGCCACTTTTTTTTTTAAATGGGAACCTTTCTTTGTCGGCTATGTTCCATAAGTCCTCTGATATTAAGGATTTTAGCAAAATATTGTTCTTAAGGTTCAAAATTTCTAACTCTAGTTCTTCTGCTTTCCCCTGAACAAGGTCTGCAATACATGAGGCTAGTTCTATTACATTTATTTGGCAAGTAGAAGGATTGATACAGAACAAGACAATTGGCTCGATATTTGTAAACTGCAGATATCTCTCTTCAAACTGTTTTTGAAGTACTTGCAGGGTCTCAATAAATAATGCCACGTTTAATTCTTTGTTACCTAGCATTTTCTTCATATATGGGAAGTGCACAAGAGGCTTGATATGCAGATGTGATATCAACAAAGTCAGTTTTGCTTTAAATGCGTTTACAGAGCTTATCATTTCAGCTCTATTTTTGTCTTTTCCCTGCAACTCCAAATTGAAAGAATCTAATTTTTCCATGGTGTCAGCAAGAAAACCCAAATCCACCAGCCAGCAAGAGTCTGTTAGTTCATCCTAATTTTCATTCTTATCATGTATAAATGTTTTTATTTCTTCAATTAAGTTCACAAATCTTGTAAGAACTTTACCTTTACTGAGCCAACGTACTTCAGTATGCAGGATGAGATCCTGTTCTTTATCTTCAGTATCTTCTAACAGGGCCTTGAAAAGTCGGTGTTGCAATGGAGCTGCTCGAATAGAGTTGATTATCTTTGTGACTATTTTCATAACATGTTCAAAGGCAGTATTTTACAACACAAAGCTTCCTGATGGATAATATAGTGGTAGGACATAAAGTTTGAAAATAATTCCTCTTTCCTGCAAAGGGCAATAAATCCTTTGTTTTGACCACCCATTGCTGGTGCCCCATCGGTAGTTATCGCAGACGACTTATGCAAAGGCATGTTTATCGATCTGGCATATGTTCTGAAAGTTTTATAAATACCCTTACCTCTCATCTGTCCTTTCATTGGTAATATTTGCAACAGCTCCTCTTTTACTGTGAAGTTACTAAATACCATTCTCACCATAACTGCCAACTGTGCGGTGTCTGATATATCTGTTGACTCGTCAAATTGCAGAGAGACGCAATCACATATTTTCAAGTCAGTCTTTAACTGAGTTTGCAAGTCTTTTGAAATTGCATGTATTCTTCTTGTGACTGTATTATTTGACAACTGTAGGTCTTGTATCAGCGACATAATCTCACGCTTGTTAGAATATTTCTCAAACAAACAATCGACAGCAATCAGAAATGCTTCTTTGAACAATTCACCATCCTGGAAAGGTTTTTTCTTCTTTGCGAGCATGTGAGAAATTTTGAAAGAAGCAATGGTTGCCTTTTTAGATTTTTCCACATGTCTAGTGAAAACAGTCTGTTGAGTAGTTAAACTTCATTTTAATTGATTTATTTTTTTTCTTTCTTACTTCAGATTTAAGTGAATAATTCATATCAAAAGTGGTATGACTTGTCTGAAAGTGACGTTCAACATTATGTTTTTTCGGCACTGCAATACTACTGCCACACAACAGGCAAACGCATTTACCTTTTAAATTAATGAAACAATATGATTCCTCCCAGTCTGTGTTAAAATTATAGGTTTGCTTTATCTTATTTGGTCCACTCATTTTAGGACTAAAAAAATAAAAATAAAAATAGTTATAGAACTACAATATCATATCACATTGCCACCATAATAATAGATTACCTACCTCGCTTTTAGTTCATTTAAAATCGACTATATCAAAACACTGTGACCCTAGCTAACCGTCACGACCCGATCAGTCCAGCAACCGCAATCAAAATGGCAACTTCCCGTCTCCGGGTTGGGGGGAGGAGAGTTTAAAGAGTGCAGGGGCTAAACAAGATGCGACATGTACAAAGGCGAAAGCTAGGGAAAAACTTATACACACGATATCGCAAACATACCAACGAATAGAATAAACCTGTGTAGATACTCAAACAATATTTTAAAATTCTAACAAATGTATCAAAATAAATTATAGTTTTACTTAGTGTTTATGAAAAACTTCTGATACAGTCAAATAATGGCAGGCGCACACAAATCGGGCCGTGGGCGCCATGGCGCCCGCAGGCATGGGGTTGGAAATCCCTGCCATAAAGTTTTGCAAGAAACTGAACATAATGACTTATGCCACAGCAGTTTTTTAAAGTGTAAGAGTGAAAATTAGATTGCAGTGGGTTGAGAAATTAATGGGAGAAGACAAAGCAGAAACACAAAATGTCAAAAAGGTTTTAATGAAGCTCATCTCTTATAATTTCCTCTTCTTCTTCCTCCTCCTCCTTCCCCCCCTCCTTCTTTTTTCCTTTATAACCCTTTAAAGAGAAGAAAAGTTATAATAGGACTAAGGGCTCAATGGTGGAGATAAAGTAGGGAGACATCAAAGTATGTTCAAATTCTGATGGGAAAGAGTCATTAGAAAAGGAAAATTAAGAATAAAGTAAAAATTAGATCTGTTAGTTCACTTGAGATAGATGTGAGTTCATTATAAGAAGAGATATTATCTTTACAAGCATTGATTTTATGTTTTCCTTTGTGACAGTGAGGAAAAACAGAATTGTGTAGATGGGAGTAGAGGAATAAAATAATGAGAGACTTTCACCTGATTGTGAGCACAATTATAATAACATTAAACATTTATATGGCACTTACTGTGTGCCTTCCATGGTTCTGAGTATATATTAATAATATTTATATATATATATATATATATATATACACGCACACACACACATACACATATACACATACACACACATATAAACACACTACGTATATACACATACATAAACTAATTTTCTGTAGGAGGTAAATGAGCCTATCTTCAGAATTATGTTTATAGGTATAGGAGTGATATGAAGGTAGAAATGTAATATATACCAAAGCCTAGAAAAGACAAGAGAAGATCTGAAATAGTCACTAGAGAAAATCACTGAACAGTATTGAGTGCCCAAAAGAACTGGGCTGCAGGGGCCTATAAGGGCATATAGGTGAGTGATCTAAATTTTTTTTTTTTTCTTTTTTGGTCTTGCTCAGGAGCTCTTGTAAACATGAAGAGAAAAGAGAATATGAGGACCATCTCATGTTAGAGCAATCTAGGTAGATGTGACTGACAGACGTGCTATTAGTAGACAAAAGGAAGGAGAGTCAGGAGTGGTCTGCCAGAACAAAAAAAAGACCAGATCTCAAAAATGTCAAGAAAAAGGTGAACCAGGAAAAGCAGAGGATGATTGGGAGAATATGAGGTTGCAGTCACAGATTGAGATTTTTCATTTAAGATTTCAGTTTTGGAGGGGTGTGTGATGACAATAGCAAAGATGTAGCTATAGGAGTAGATATTAAAATGGAGTTAAAATGTAGCTCATTGGAGTTAATGAGGTCAGAAAGTAAAATAAGGCATAATCCAAGATTAAAAATCACCTCAAACTGAGGAAGACCTTGGAGTCAAGAAAAGGCCTACTAGTCAGATGCTGTGAATTGGTTTGTAAACTGAGGGGGCAGGTACCATAGAAGCCTGAGTGTGGGAGAGAATGAAGTAAAGTAAGTGATGATTGAGTTTGTTAATCTATTTACTCATTTTGGGGTTCAAGAAAATAAAAAAAAAGCTTGTTTCTCTTGAGGAAGCTGGAATGGCTCAGAGAGCTGAGCTTTGCCTACCTATGTGGAATGAAATCATGTCAAGAACTGATGACATACAACTGTGAAGGCTGCTCTGGGCCCTCCACCTTCTCTCAGTCTTTCTCTGTCTCTGTCAAAAACAATAAAATAAATCTTAAAAAAAAATAGAAGTTTGTTTCTTACAGAGAAAAGTCACTCATTTATTACTTCATTTCCCTTTGCATTGCACAAATTATTCAATTAAAAGTCTTTGCTTTGCCATCTTCTCCTTTTCCCACCAAGAGTCAGCTCCACATGGAATAATACTGTAATAGTAGTATAAGCAAATACAAAATTTTACTATATTCCAACCATATTTCTAAGTGCTGTATATACAAACTCAATTTAATTTTATAATAACTGTATGAAGCAGATACTACTATTATTCCAAATTGCAGGTAAAAAAAAAAAATAGGGGCCTAGAGAAATTTAAAAAAACTTATGCGCGATTTTACAATTAAAAATAGGAGATTTCTCATTTAAATAAGCATATAAGATCATCAATGAATCTTAGTTAGGTTAGCCTAATAAGAGGAGAGTTTTTCCCACATTTCTGATTGACTAATCAGTAGACTTGTTCTTACTTTCTGAAACATTACCAAAAATTATCCCTTTTCTTTCCACGAGATTCTAGTCATTAAGATTTGGCCTCAGTTTCCCCACTATTGCCTTTATTTATTTATTTATTTATTTATTTATTCATTTTTGGCAAGATGAACCAACCTGTCTGTCATCTAAATGGCGATACATTTTGCTCTTCTAGTTCACGCCAGCTTTCTGTCCTTATAATAAATTCTGTTGGAATTTATTATTCTAAATGTAGCTGAAATGATGAATTTGGTTGTGACCTGGGTTCTAGGAACCTTAATTTCCATTGTCTAAAATCTTTACTGCTTTGGGGAAGCCGGGATGGCTCAATGGGTTGGGCGCTCACTTTGCAGCGCCGTGGACCGAGGATCAAATCCCGGCCCCGGCCCCGGCCTGTGTGGAACCATGTGCTGAGCTGGGAGCTCCCCCAGTTCAGTTCTCTCTCTGTCTCTGTCTCTGTATCTCTCTCTCTGTCAAAAATAAAAATAAATAAAAATATATTAAAATCTTTACTGCTTTGATTAGAGCAAAAAATTGGAAAACTTTGATAATAAGATACTCTCCGTAACAGGTTCCTTGTCATACACTTTATAATGTGTAAGACACTGTAGATAAAAACATAGTCTTTAATAATAGCATATTAGTTTCAAATATGTTAAGCAAACAACAAATTTTGATCAAGTGTTCCCTTTTTCTGGTTTTGTAAGATTTTAAAAAATTTTCTCATCTTTATATTGAAGTCACCAGTCAAAGTAGTTAAATACCTCAGAATTGTTCCATTTGTTCAGCGCAAACTGCAAAGTAAACAAGGAAGCAAGTTGCATTAAGAGTAACATGCCATTTATTTAGAAAATTAATAGAATATATTTTACATAAGAAAAAAAAAGCAAATGGAGCAGCAAATAGCAAGTTTCAAAACGGAATTAAAGACATTGCAGATGAAATGTTTTCTTTCTGCAGTCTATGAATCACCAGTCTTTTCATATTCAATGTTAAAGGTTATATAAACAAAATGGAAAGCAAAAACAAGATATCACTTATGTGGCTCTCAACAAACATCAGTGAACTTGGTTATTTTAACACTAAAATATTTTTCAATAGATATACATCTTATCACATCATTATCAAGTTTTTATTACTTGTGATATTTGGAGTAATAAAAAAAGGTAAGTCAACAATATAGAATGAGATAAGATAATTTAATAAACTAGATTATAAAGATAAGTGGTCTAGGTCAAATAAGACATCTACTTGACACATTTCTTTATTTGGTGATTTTTCTCAAAAATAAGCTTTTGTCACACCATGATTTTTAAAGGATAAATACATTCAGCTCTCAGTCAATAGTTTCCAGGAATGGATTGACTCAACATTTTGCATCTCTCTTTACCTACCTGAATATATACAGTACTATAAACTCTCTCTGACACATTCAGATAATTTTCAGAAAGATAAAGAACCACAGGTCAGATATAGTTTGCCATAGGAAGCCAACCAGGTCACATAAGGAATATACGGTATATATTTTTTTTTTTTGCTGGTAAAAATTGTGCATTTGTGAACATAAATTTATACTAAAGCTCAAATATTCTAAGGGACATTATATTTGGATGGTAAGTATAAGCTTCTTTTCTATATGTATTAGAAAGGAGTTGTATTGTTTATAAGAAGAAAATTAATGTCACCTGACCATTCCAGTAGATCACAAAGATATTTTTCCTTCAGTACAAAGGTTTAGGGCAAAAACTTAGTATAATTAATGTTCCAAACAACAATAATGTGTCTTCAATTACATAGTTATTAGGACTAAGTGAGCTTATGTTTTGACATCTTTAATTCTAGTATAATTGTGAAGACAAAAATTGAAAAGATTCAATAATGGACTCATTGTACTGCATACACCTAAGAGAGTCAAAGTGTTGTTATTTAAGAAATAGCAATTCAGGGAAGCTGGGATGGCTCTGAGTGTTGAGAGCTCTCTTTGCCGCCCCAACGACCACTCATCAAATCCCAGCCCTGGCCCCAGCCCATGCAGACACATATGCCAAAATGGGGTGTTCCTCCAGTTTGGTTCTTCCTGGGGCTCATATGGGAAGCCCCCAGCCTGTTTCCTGCCCTGCATAGCCCTGCGCCCACCTGTGTGGAATGAAACTATATTGAAAACTAATTACCTACAACTATGGTGACTGCTCTGGTCCTCTCCTTTCTCTGTCTGTCTCTCTCTGTCTGTCTCTCTCTTTGTCAAAAAAACAAACAAACAAAAAAAAACAACAACAACAATAAAAAACAAAGAAGTAGCAATTCAATTGTGTGGTACTTTTAAGGAATTAGTGACAAATAGGAAGAAATTGATGACCTAAGGCAGAGTGGAGGACAGTTAACTTCAGATGATCATTAATCCCTAGGAAATATATTGTGTTTGTTATTGTCTCTAAATATTGAAATGAGAAATAATACAGTGATCTGAAGTGTTTCTTTATTATTGAAAACTTGATACATATAACAACAATTACCAAATGTTATGAAGATTTGCCCATGAAAAATTAATTATTTAACCTTTCTCATACTACTCAGATTATATGAGAGCTGTCTGGAAAGAAAACCAGCCATAAATGCCTATATTATTTATATTACATGACTGGATACTTTTTGGACAGCCCTTGTATACACAAAACATAAAAAATCAAGAATGACCAAAAGTCCTGCATATGGGATATAAAAATGATAGAGATAATTTATATAGCAATTTAAAACATTTCATAAACTATGATTATATCTAAACTTCGACAACTTTTAAGTATGCAGCTTTGAGCAAATTATTCTTTGAATTTAATTTCTTCATATATTAGGATAGACAACAAATATACCATAGAAATATCGCACAGATTAACTAAACCAATCTATATAAAATCCTTACCATAGAACATTATAAGTATTTAAGACTCAATAAATGTTATTTCAATGCCTTTAGTTCCCTAATCACTGAGGATTTAATTGGGTACCTAGGAGCAGAGAGTGAAATGGCAGTAAATATGATTATTATCCTTAGAGTCCTCAATGTATATAAAAATGAGCTACAAGAAAATAGAGTCTCTCCAAATGTTCTAAAATTAAAAGCATTTTTTTAGCCAAGAAAGCTTATAAATTAGAGTAAGTAGGTAGACAACTACCTGTAATATCTATCCATCTATAAAAATGTATATATAGATATATAGATATATAGATATATAGATATAGATACTACAATTTTCCATCTGGTATATTCATAATGTATAGTAGCATATTTATATCTCTGAGAAATCTTATAATAAAAAAAGTCTAGGGGAAGCCCGGATGGCTCAGTTGGTTAAGCGCTCACTTTGCAGCCCCGGGGACCGAGGATCGATTCCTGGCCCCGGCCCATGCAGACCCACATGCTGAACTGGGGAGTGCCCCCAGTTCAGTTCTCACCAGGGCAAGACCCCGGCCCAGTTCCTGCCCTGTGCAGCCCCTCGCCCACCTGTGGAATGAAACTATGTGGAAAAACCGATGGTGTGCAACTATGGAGACTGTTCTGGGCCCTCCCCCTTCTCTCTGTCTCTGTATCTCTCTCTCTCTCTCTCTCTCTCTCTCTCTCTTTCTCTCTCTGTCAAAAACAATAAAAAAAAAGAAGTCTATAATTTTTAGAGCTGTGGTTCTTTAATTCTTTGAAATACTTATTAACATCTTTTAAGAATGTTTTCAAGAAATAGACAATAAGTACAGGCTTAGAATTTGCTGAAGAATTAGTTGATTGTATATATGAATATTCTATTAATAAAAGATAGCTTGAATTTGTACAGGATCTGAAACCTGCTTATGTCCATCATCACATTTAACTAAAACTAACACATGCAAGGATTATTTAAGATTAAATTGTAACAGCAACAGAAAGTCTGAAGTGCTCATAAATGAGACTCAAGAATAAGACTCACTATACCTGGCTGGGTCTTTAAGACCACACTGGATTTTTAAAATATATTAAGCATCATTTCTTAAGACAACAGAAACACACTGGTGTAAGTCATGGTGATGTGTCCAAATCACTGAAAGAGTCATAGCAGCAGCAATATCTCCTAAACTTCACTTATCTCTGGCTTCCATGGTAAGGTTACAACTTATTGTCTGTAGAGTATCTCGGATGTGCTCTGATCCAAGTCCTGTTGGGCAAAACCAAACTTGCTTGTTTTGGCATTTAAATATATATTATGTTTTTATTCTGTTTAAAATTTATTCAGAAGAAATGGCTAATTTGAGGGGGATATTTACATTTTTTGACTGAGAACACTACCTTTTACTGAGAATGCTACTCACATAATAGGGTTACTAACTTAGTAAGACATGTCCTCAAACCTTATGTTGATAATTCAGAGTAGAAATTTAGGGTTTTGAAAATGGAAGAATTCCACAGTAATTGTTTCTTCTTACATTTATGAACCTTTCATACCTCCTTGTCCTCATGTACACACATTTACCCTTGGGTGTTAGGTTAGTTTAGGGCCCAATTGCAGATGTACTCCAAAAAATATGCAAAAAAAACAAAACTCACCAATATTAATAAGGTGATGCTTTTTATTATTGGTCTTATGAAATATGCAAGCCAGGGCCCTGGTCTTGGCAAAGGAAAGAAACAATTGAAAAGTAATTAGGAATTCCTGAAGGAATTTCTATGAGTTACTTAGAAGACTGAAATAAGAGATGGCCAAGTGACAGAAACATCTGCTCACATGGAATGTGATTCAGTTCACCATTGTGATACCACTTTTTAGCTTTCGCATAGAATCTGGTTCATGAAAGACAACCCTCGGAGATAGTTCCAGAAAAAAAAAATAGGACTATTTCTGTGAATTATAATAGATACGTAAAAGTGATAGCCAACCCAAGCCTTTCACTCAACCAGACCACTCAATTAAACAGATATTTGAATACTGGCCCATTGTGGTTCCAGCACACATTCATTCACTCAATCACAAATAAATATTATTGAATTAATTAAGCAGCTTTTTATAGAAGGTACTATTCTATGTGTTAGAGATTGGTGCCTTTAAGTTGCTTAGAAATTAAGTAAGTGTAAGAAAAACAAATAAGTATATTTATATTTTTAATTCCATGGAGTAAATGTTGAGATAAAAGGCTTGGAGTGCCATGAAGTATGAACAAGATGCATATTAAATAAGTATGCTTTACATGATTATTGAGGTTATTAGTTTTATATCCAGAAAATATTCATTATAACCAGTCAAGTTCACCATTGCTACCTCAGTATAATGGGTAAACAAAATAGAATATCTAAAATTTAAATAGATATATAAATTCTCTAGAAATTTTTAAAGGAAATTATTAAATGTCTGGACAAGAAATAGCAAATGAGAAATAAAGAGTTGAATTTATTGTAAAGGAAATATTCAGTGGCTTGATCACAATGTCGTTTTAAAATTTCACAGTCATGTCAAAACCATATCTTTTGAGTATCTATTGAAAAACAGTTGTTTATACTGTTTAATGCATCTTGGTATTCTGGCATCTTCAGAAATTTTAAGTATCATCTCTGATGCATAGATAAGAAGCCAATTTACTCCAATGTAAGTCCAGTGTTTCTAGGCACAATATATGGACAATCCTTGATAATGAACCTCTATCTCTCTAACTGCTTATAAATCATTACTGTCATATCTTGGGCACCTCTGTTACACTGTACATATATGATAATTGTCTGGGAAAAATTCAGCCATTGTCAATATAACGAGAATGGTTACATGGCCAGATAATTTACAGACAGCCCTCATATTTCCAAGATTCCACAATCTAATTGAAAGATCTGGGGAAGCTGGGATGGCACAGTGGGTTGGGCTCTTACTTTGCAGCGCCAGGGACCAGGGATCGAGTAGCGGCCTCGGCCTGTGTGGAACCATATGCTGAACTGGGAGCTCCCCCAGTTCAGTTCTCTCTCTGTCTCTGTATCTCTCTCTCTCTCTCTCTCTCTCTCTCTCTCTCTCTCTCTCTGTCAAAAATAAATAAATAAGTAAAAATATATTAAAAAAAAAAGATTTTGTAAATTAAATTTCTACATTCAAAGGCTATACTTTCAGAAAACATACAGCCAGACAAGAACAGTGACTCTTATTAGGGTTGAAGAACTTTTCTTTCCACTTAGAAGCAAGTGAAATTCATGTCTAATATCTTATCATGTGTGCCCATAATCAGAAGAATCTTCAATTCAAATGATTTAATATATAGCTTTCTTACATAAACATATTTATTTGTAATACTCAGTTTTGGAACAAAGCTCTATAAGACAGGTTCTAAAACCTCCAAAAATATACCTTTTCTTTATTTTCAGGATATAAATGACCAGATGCTGATGGTAACCACTTTGAGAACCATTTGTAATTCCAGAAGTCAAATGTGACTTGTATTCATCTTTTCTTATTGTTATATAATGTGTGTTACAATTTTAATACAGTTTTTTTTCTTTTCTTTTAAAAATAAAAAGAAAGAAAAAAGGAAGGAAGGAAGGAAGGAAGGAAGGAAGGAAGGAAGGAAAAGAAAGAAAGGATAAAAAGGAAGAAAATTTCAAGAACTCTTGGCACTTAAAAATTCCATCTAGTTGCCTTCACTAAGAGACTTGACCAAACTTTAACAAGGCTCTAGCAGCATGAGGTCCTGTTCCTGAGATGATTAACTCCCCTGTGGTTTCCTATCTGGAAAAACTCAGGGTTCTCAAAAGAATTTACTGCTTGTTCCAGCCAGTGCCTGACAAAAGGTCTCTCACCACCCTTTCTTAGAGCATTTACTGACAAGAGTTCAAAATTGTGAATTATTTCCCTGGACCTTTGAGATGCATACTCATATGTATCTCCTGAAACTCAGGAGTGTTTCTTTCAAGGACCTGAAAGACATTTTTTTTTTTTTAATGCCGTCATAAGGAAGGGTAAGTCTTCTATATCTCAGTTTCTATGGGCTGACAGAACGCTACCTTAGATCATTGTAAATTATCAGACCCACCTGGGTCTAATGACACTTATCACTGGGTCAGTAGGAACTCATTGTAATTTTCACTTTCCTGATTACTTCAGATCCTCCTCCTTATATCCTCATTCTTCCTTTAAAATATCCAGTTATCTCAGTGCAAATTAGAATAGAGCTCAGCTCTTTTTCCTATTGCCAGTAGTTATGAATAAAATCTGCTTTTACTGATTTAACTAAAGTTCAGCATTATTTTTTTTGTTTAAGCTTTGGCAGGCCCATCACAGCATGGAAAAGTTCATCAACACATATAAAGTATACTCTTGTGCCAAGAACTGTCCATGGAAATTGTAAGGCCCACAGAAAACACTGACCTAACTCTAGTATTACTCCTGAGTTTTCCCTTAATTTTCAAAGAGAATTCCTTTAAGTCTAAGACTATACGAGGGCTATTCGGAAAGTATCCAGCCATATAATTGGTCTTTTGTTCTATGTAGTGACAATGGCTAGATTTTTCTCCAAACAGCCCTCATATATTGTCTTGGTAGCAACAATTGTCATCTTTAAGATTTATTTTTATTGTTTTTGACAGAGAGAGAGAGAGAGAAGGTGACGGGCCCAGGGCAGAATCCATCCTAGTATGTAATTATTTTAATATAGTTTCACTCCACAGGTGGGTGCAGGTCGGCGTAGGTCTGCACAGGAACTGAGCTGGGGCCTACTGCATGGGAGGTGTACTCTATGAACTGGGGACCTCCTACATGGGAAGCTCATCCTGGTGAGAACCAAGCTGGGGGCACGCCCCAGTACAGCATATGGGTCTGCACAGTCCAGAGCCAGGATTTAATCCTCAGACCCTAGAGCTGAAAGATGAGAGCTCAACCTACTGAGCCACCCCTATATCCCAGCAAACTGCCATCTTTAAATCCAGAATTTTATTTAGCAAACTATACCATGGTAGTAAAAACTACTGTTACCTGACTTATTGGACTTTCCAATATTCTCCAGCTGTGTACTAGGTCTCAAAGTGATACCGGTAGTTGTAGTTTTCACAACTAATCTATTTTTCTTCTGGGTACCTAATCTAATCAGTTAGAAACAATGAACCATAAATTTCTAGAGCACAATGGCTAACTCAATGAAAAAATGGGAGTGCTTTCCACTTGCAATTGAATGGAACTTGAACACTATCTGCACATTTGCCCAAAATGCCTTCTCTTATAACTACTGCTTTTACTTCCACATGTCAGAATCAACCATTATTCTTATAATTTATAACCAAATTTCCAAGTTTTACACAACCAGACTGAACTCAAATCACTCACCAACTGGAGAAGCTCAAAAGATATCTAACTGATGGTATTCTGAAGAAGTGCTCCAATCACTCCTTTAAGAAATCATGTATGGTTAGCATCAAGTTTGTTTACTTTTATCTATTAAGTTGATCTTTTAGGTAGAGAAAAATATTTATATATGAAATAAATAAAAATATCCATTTTTTATATAAATGAAAACATTTGTTTCTGAAATAAGTAAAAAAACAAGTGTTATGTACCTCAAAACTCTGTACTTGATAACCTTTCATCTAGTATATGACTTGGAATTATTATCTCATACAATATTAGAGTAGGAAAAAAATGACAGAATAATTCATTAAAATAACCTTTTTAAGAAACCAACTATATAGTTCTATTACCTAATGTCAAAAGGAATTAATCAAAGGAACCATTTAATAGGTAAATGATCATCTGTATAAATTAGACTCTAGTTCCGATTGCCCCCAAATTTTTGTAATACCTTTTTTATTTGACTCCTTGATTGTTATACTTAACTATTTTCTTTAACTACTGTTATTCACAGATACTGCAGCCCAAGTATATTCTGATCACCAGATTTTATACGTGGCACTGCATCTGGTCTCTCTATTTCGCTTACTTTCAGCATAAAGCCTATAAACTTTCTATGTCCTTTCCAGCCTCCAGATTCCACATGTTGCTTTATTATTATTATTATTTTTTAATTAAAACTTTAGTTTTATCTCTGTTTCCTCATTCAGATAATAGTGTTTCTGGATGGGAAATAACATGTTTAGAAAGTACGGTAAGAACTTTAAGGGAATGCCAGGGTGGCTCAGCGGATTAAGTGCTCTTCTTGCAGCCCTGGGGTCCAAGGATTGAATCACAGCCCTGGCCCTTGAAGACTCATATGCTGAACTAGTGTGTGCCCCCAGTTTGGTTCTCACTGGGTTGAGCTTCCTATGTAGGAGCCTCCCAGCCAGTTCCTGCCCTGCCTAGCCCCAAAACAATAAAAACAAATCTTAAAAGAAAAAAGAAAAACACTAAAGACTTTAAGACATCTACAAATATGAGAAAACAAGACAGGTAAATATTTGTGACCAGTCGAGTTCTTCAGTAGATATATGTGGATGAAACAGTTACTTCAATATAGAAGTGTGGTTGGCTTATTTTAATTGGTATAGCATGTAGACTTGGACTTGTAGTTTTTGGAAGGGAAGATATAATTTTACAACATCCAGATACAGCTTTTTGAGCATAATTATGCCAGCTATTAAGCTATTGTTTCTTAGCTTCAATTCCACTATTCTGTAGTCTGCTTTGAGATGCAAGGGTTGAGATTCCAAAAATCACATTTATCTTTTGCTATTAGATTCTTTGCTAGTGGCTGCAAAGAGTATGAGAGTGACTGAAGAGATCTTTCCATTTCTTTCTCTTCCCTGTTTTTACCCTGTCGTATGTCTCCGTATATTCTATTGGTTCTGTGTTTTGTTCTTTTTTTTCTAGAGAATTCTAATATACCTCCCTAACTGTATTAGTCCTTTATAGTTCAGGTATCATATCTTATAAAAAATATTCTCCAAAACTTTTTTCCCTGTTTATGTCAAGTGTCATCCAAGCACTCAAGCAGTTTGATCAAGTAGCTGCAACTGATTCTAGTAAGCATTCTTTCTCTCATTGCACGCCCAACATCATTGTGACCTCCTAGAGATCCCAGCATCATCAGCTGGTGTGCCTCCTCAGAGTCTGGGTCTTAGCCCCAAGATGCCCCTCCTTTGAGCTCAGTAACACAAGCTCCAGATAAGCAGTAGGACCTTCTTCTTTTTGCCTTTTCACCTCATTGATACCTAGGAAACAATTATTTTGTTAAATTCTGTGTTTTAAAGTAACTGGTAGTTTTCTGTTTCCTGACTAGATGCAGACAGGAAGATTCAATGATCTATGGAAAGAGATATATTGCTGTCCAGTATACACACATACACATACATGTAAAGGTTTCTTCAAACAATATTCACCCTTAGCATACATATATATTTTGTTTTCTATTATCTTATTCAATATATTGTTTATTGAAACTTCTAATAGCAAAGTACTAAGTTGATTTTACAACCCATTATTAATTGTTTCCCTGAAAATACTGATGTCGATGGAACAAAAATGTGTAGACTAACACTCATATATTTGCCTACATGATGGCTTAAACAAGCTATTTGATTTGTATAATAGGATTTTATGGAAATTTTCTAAATTTAAATATGTTCAGGAAATTGGAAATAAAGCTTAAAAAATTAGATAAAAATGATGAAAAGTACAATTTCAAAATAAAAGTTAAAGTAAAAACTCAAATTATGCAAGGACATTCTATTGAGGTGACCTGAATTAACAGTCCACATCTTGCAATGAATATAATAGAAAATATTGAGGGACAAGTTATGAATCACACACACACACAACAGAAGAAGGTTAAGTTTGCTTTCTGTGCTTGAAATGAGACACCCGACTTCAGCTTTCAGATATTATCACTCCTAATTCTCTGACTCGGAATTCAGATACCCCTGATTCTCAGGCCGTCAGAATCAGAATGAAATACATCAGCACCATTCATGATTCTCCAGCTTGGAGATGGCAGACATGACATGTCTTGATCTCTATTACTGTGTGAGGCAATTCCTATAATAAATCTCCTCATACGTCTCCATATATTCTATTGGTTCTGTGTTTTGTTTTGTTTTGTTTTCCTAGAGAATTCTAATATACCTCCCTAACCATATTAGTCCTTTATATTCAGTTCAGGTATCATATCTTATAGAAAATATTCTCCAAATCTTCTTTCCGAGTAAAGGAAAAGGCTCACAGAGTATGTATGACTTTATAGATACATATCATAAATTTTCTGAAAATTGTCTCTTTGGGTTACCTGGCTTCTCCACTATGCTGTGAGTACCTCAGGGATAGAGAGCATATTATACGCATCTGAATATCACCATTGCCTAACTCACTGCTTTACTTATAATATGTAGTCAACATGTTTGCTGTTGAACTGAGCTCCCTGAAGACAAATAATCAACAACTGGTTCTTGCCAATATTGCTAATACTGTGAGTTCAGGAGAGAACTCAAATATTAAGATAAATTTCACCTAATCTGTCAATCACTCCTAATTTCTGCCCCCCCCCCTTTTTTTTAATACTCCTATTGTTTGGCTCTTAGGGAAAATGGTTCAACACCCTAGTCCTCTGACCCTTGTGTTCTGCCCTAGTTTTCCTGTCTTAGACATGAAGTGTTTTGTCTTACTGTGGGTATGCTGTGAACAGCCAGCGTCATGTTGAGACACCACTGACTGCCTCCCACATGCATCCCGATAGCTATATTCAGATATAAAATTGTAATTTGAAATTATTCCAAAATGTCTATGAGCTTTAGAAAATGTATTAGTTCTCCTGGTGTACATAGAAAATGAAAATTTATTATTTTCTCTGCACAAATTGTCTGACAGATGGCGTTTTGATAGTTTATGAAAGTAGTAGTCCACTTAGTTTTTAAGGGGTTCCTTTCATAATCTCATTGCAACCTTTCCATAAATCTTATGCTACATTCTAACAGAATATATACAAAAATTTTTTTCATAATAATACTAAGAAGAAACTTGCATCTCTTAGGGTTAGGAAAATGAGATTTAAAAAATTGATATGAAACACCTCTGTAAGCCATCAGTACTTTATAATTAGTATGCAAACAAGGTGACTTATGTTTCCCAAATTAGTTTGCAGAGAGGTATATAACTGTATGATATCTCCATATTTCCATAGAGCTAGCCATTTAAACTTGTTCTTGTCAGTAAGTATCTCTGCTTTCCCAGTGTGGCATGCTTCGTCTATTTTTTCAAACTCAAGCTAATAAAACTGAGATTTATGGTTATCACTACTCTTAATTTCACATGAAAGCAAACTGAGATAGTCAGAGCTAACCTCACTTAAGAAACAAAAGATCTGTGTGAATATTTTAACCAAAGAGATATTGTTTTATTAATGAATCCCAAGAGAGAGTGATCATGTATCATTTTTAATACATATCACAAAGACCAGGCTATGTGATATGAAATTAAAGATGACTACCAACTGGGATTATTGTTTAAAATAAGTATACAATAATAGTGTTCCAGGGAACTGAATGAGAGTTTTGCAAAACAAAAGAATATTCAGGCAGCAGAATTTATACTTTAAGAAAAAGAACTTTTGAGCAGTTTTTTTCTTTGATTAATTTGTTGAACAAAAGTACCCAACATGTCATTTTAAGTAGACTGGAATTAGTAGTTCTGCATTGAACATATTTAATTGTATTAAATAATAGGTAAAATAAATGTAAATAAACTAGACAAGATTGATATATTTTATGCATATTTAAATCTAAGTTAACATCAGTAGTCTTTTAAAATTGGGAATATAAATTGGTGCAACATTTTGGTTGGGCACTTTGTCAGTATCTAACACCAAGTTTTTAAAATGTGCAGACATTTTTTTTTTTTAAGATTTATTTTATTGATTTTTTTGAGAGAGAAACAGAGACAGAGAGAGACAGAGAGAAGGGGGAGGGCCCAGAGCAGTCTCCATGGTTGACAGCATTAGTTTTCCATATAGTTTCACTCTACAGACGGGCACAGGACTATGCAGGGCAGGAACTGGGTCAGGAGCCTCCCACATAGGTCCCAGCAAGAACTGAACTGGGGCGGCCGGGGCCAGGACTCGATCCTCGGTCCCTGGGGCTTCAAAGCAAGCACTTAACCCACTGAACCATCCCAGCTTTCCCCAGACATATTTTTTGATCCTACGATTTCCTTGCTAAAAGTTGGCTTAACCTGGAGTTACAATGTAATACTTACAATATGATAACTGAAGTACTGCTTTAGCATGGCAAAGATGATTCAATAATAACAGATTGAAAATGCAGTTCTTTATACAAATCTGTTCATACACGATAGTAATCAACAAAATGCTAGGTTACTTAAACTACTTTTTTTTCTTTCAAGAAATTTGAAACACACTAGCCTTCCTGATATTTCCTAATGAATTGACTACCTCTTTGAGATAATATGATGCCACATAAATGTTAATTTTTATATGTTATAGTTAGATGCTTTATACTTTTATAAGAAATTAAAAAAAAAATTGCATATTGTCTTCTGAGGATTTTTAATTTTTGTATTTATTTAATTAGCTTGCAGTATAGGTTACAACTATAGCAGATAGCGTTTCCAGTTATTTTTTAAAATGAACTTTCCAAATAATTTTAGGTGTGCTAAATAGCTGCAAACAGAACAGTGTATGTCCATATAATTAATCCCAAATTCCAGTTTCCTCTAATGCTATCATCTTACATGTCCATTGTACATTTATCAAAAGTAAGAAACCAACATTGATGCAATATCATTACACAAACTCCAAATTTAATTAATTTGTGTAACTAACCAAACACAGTTTTTCCAGTAATGTCTTTTTTCTGTTTCTGGATTCAATATGGAGAACTACACCCCATTTAGCTGTCATGCGTCCTTTACTCTTCCACACTCTGCGCCAGTTTCTCAGTGCTTCCGTACTTCACACAAGCAGGACCGTTTTGAGGATACTGGTCAGTGTCCTATAGTCTGTCTTTCATTTTGCATTTGCCTGATTTAGTTTGTTTGTTTTTCATAATCAGGCTGGGGCTTTTGGGTTTTGGGAAGAAGACCACAAGGAGTTAGTGCCTTTCTTATCACATCATATAATTCATCTCACTCTTCCTTAGTGATTGGAAGGAATAAAAATAATTCATAGTTAAAGTATTATATTTGTGTATCATAAGACTCATAGGGGTATTTTGAAAATTTGTGGGGCCAATTTTGTTTGTCATCAAGATTGAGAGGGGCACATGTGGCAGCCATGGACAAATGCCTGGGATTCTGAATGCTCTTCAGTGTGTACAACTCTTCTGTATTAACATAAAATGTTACATTACACACAGATGTGAATGTTTCACTAGACATTCTTGTAGAAGAAAATTTTTCATAAATATAAGAGGCAAGAATCTAACTTTGCTGTACAAATAAACAGAAAATAGTTTCCATACACTTAATATATATTAGAATTTCCAGCACAACAACAGTTGTGAATGTTAAGGTAAGTTCTTTCCCTTATTTGTAGGAACATTATCAAGGTTTTGTCCATCCATTTAAAAAAATCATGTCACTGATTGGAATTTCAGTCACAACATTTGAATTGCCAAACAATAGACCTATGATAGTATGCATTTTCAGTGGTTGCACTCATGTGATTTTACATGTAAAAATAATGTATTTTCTTGGCCTTTATTTTAAAATGTCAAATAAAGTGTTAATAATATTCAGTTGAGTATTATCTTACATTTCTTAAACCTAAAATTATTTCTTCTAAGTTGTTGTAAACATCTGGCTCTTTCACTTTACCCTATAGTGTAGATATTCTAAGAATTTGCTTATGTGTTACATTTTATTTATTATAAATGGCTTTATTTATTTTTTTTAGTTCAGTAAAAGCATTATATTGATTTTTGAAATAACCTGTATAGGTTGGTTACAGTTTTTATGAATAGCAGGATCATGAAGAGATATGAAAACATTTATTGTGAAGGGAAATTTCTATCTGATAAGGTGGAGAATTACAAAGTTATACTAATATGCTGTATGCTGTCATGTTCTATTCATTCTAAGTAAACTCCCTATACTGACAATGACTGGTCCCTCAAGTGTAAGTCTCAGCATCAGTAATTGCTGTGAGAACCCTGAAAAGTGGGTACCGTAACTCTTGCCTCAGACAGCCCAAGTTGGGAAGCATTTTCCTGGGATGGGGATTAACAGAACCCATCAAAAGTTCCCCAGGTTAGATAATAAATTATTTTTCTTTCATTAATATGTAGAGGAGGTAGATAACACTGTTAGGGATTTATTCACTCTGGCCAAACCATCCGGTCAGTGAAAGAAATCGAGATCTATTTTATAATTTGCCTCATTGTCAAACACAAAGGCCTGTACACATTATACAAAACAAAAAGTCGTTCTTCTCTTTTGTCACATTCTAACACCATTCAGGTTTTACCTAATGTCTCTTTGGAAGCTCATATTGCTGCCTATACCGATGTCAAATTAGTTCACATAATGCAACACATAGATAATTATGTAGAATTGTACACCTAGAAACAATGTAATTATTAGCAACCAATGTCACTCCAATGAATTTAACAATAAAAAATTTGGGTTCACATTAGGTTAATTGATATGAAATTCACAACTTAAATTTGTGAGTCAGAAAAGAGTTGAATACTCACATTTTCAGGTTCTTAAGTCTATATATCAGCTTCTTGCTATTACTTTTCCATCATTATATAAAGAGTGGTTTGATATCCTAGTTATTTTGGGGGTGGGTGGGGAGGGCAGGTGGTTGTTGCCTTCAAATGATATTCAGAGCACATTAAGTTGCTATGATCTGGGGAAGCTGGGATGGCTCAGTGGGTTAAGAGCTCACTTTGCAGCACTGGGGACCAAGGATCGAATCCCAGCTCTGGCCCGTGCGGAACCATATGCTGAACTGGGGAGTGCCCCCACTTCTGTTCTCTCTCTGTCTCTGTCTCTGTATCTCTCTCTCTCTCTCTCTGTCAAAAAATTAATAAAATAAATAAATAAAACTTAAAAAAATTTGCTATGATCTAAATTATTAAAAATCAAATAAAGTAATAAATAAATAAATAAATAAAACAGTCTTGTGTTAATACAGATTAATAGCTGTTAAATGAGCATATGTTACATTGTACCTATACTTCTGAGTAATATTTTTAATTTTCTTTAAAGCCAGAGTTTTTTTTTTGCTTTGTTTTGTTTTGTTTTTTGGTTAAAAATCTATTTATCTATTTATTTATTTATTTTTCAAAAACAGAAATTGATCTTAACTACAAACTTTATTTTGTTAATTGTATCGTTCATGATTACACAGCGGGATAATTCACAAAGTGCTTTTTGTGTCCTGCTAACACATTGGTATAGAAAGCTACTGAGAATTTCATGTATGCTTGAAATAAATACTTTCCCCAACTAATTTATCCCAAGAATAAATTCTCTCTAAAGGACTTCGACACTAGCTCTCCTAAATAAGTAGCAAATCAGGTGCTTAGTTGTTAGTCGTATTTTCAGGATATTTCAAGATTGTGAAGAATGTATAGTAGCTGAGTGAGACAGCTGGTAAGAGAAGGAATCTTTATCCCAGAAGTCATTATAGATAAGAACTGAGGTTCTTAAAACTACACTTGGACAGGTATACCTTGACCAGCAAACTCTCTGAAGCCAAATAATCCTGGATATTGGCCAAGTAAAAAAAAAGAAAGACAGCCTCTAAGGTTTGTGACTTAGGTTTAAAAAGGTTTTGAGAAAAGTAGAAATTGCTGCTCTGCATTCTCACTGCGGGGTAAGAGTCAGTCCACAATGGCAATGGCAGAGGGTACGACTTTACAGAAAAGGGGTAATGGGGACCAAAAGCAGAAAAGATGTCAAGCCTATATCATTTTCCACATTTACTTTGTGTCTTTATAAATTTAGACATTTTAGAGGGAGAAAAGAAATGCCATACCTAAATAAACAGGACATATAGTTAATACAAATGAGTTGTCAGTTTTCTATTTATTTATTCATGCTCTTAAAGTCCTTAAAGAAGACCAAATGTAACAATAAGGAATTATGGGACATCTCAAAAAGAGTTTTAGAGAGGATTTAGAATAGGAGTTTGGTTTGTGTTGGGTGATTTTAGAAAGGATTTAAAGTGGGGCTTGTCTCTCTGTGGAATGCTATCAGGAAGTCGAGTAATTCCATGTTTGATATTTTAATTCTTATCTACAAAGAAAAAAGAAAGGTTAAAGCTGTGATTGGAAAAGAAACATCAGTGACTAATGTTAGCCACGGTGGAAGGATATTGAGCCATTTTTGTGCTTTAGGCAATGACATGATTTTGTTTTGATCCATCAGTCCTAAGTGGTCCTGTATAATATGGATGTTATATGCAATCCAACAAAATACATCAACTTGTTGTGAGTTCCAGGCTGCCCAAGCTCTAAGAAATGACTTTTCTCTTTTTTATGTCCTTTATTCAACAAATATCTAATAGGCATCTTATATGTACATGCACTTAAATTTATAAATATAGTTTCGATAGCCTCAACCCTCAAAAAAAATTGAGCTTTAGTGTTACAGACTATATAAATAAGAATTATATATTGAGGAGCTGACCCAAATAAGGAAGGTTTAAGGGTGGAAAAAGTATTCAGTGAAGGTTCCACAAAAAAAGTGATATTTATGGGGGAAGCCGGGATGGCTCAGTAGGTTAAGCGCTCACTTTGCAGTGCTGGGGACCGAGGATCAAATCCCCACCCCAGCTGTGTGGACCCATAATGTGAACTGGGAGCTCCCCCAGTTCAGTTCTTCTCTGTCTCTGTCTCTGTATCTATCTCTCTCTCTCTGTCAAAAATAAATAAATTTAAAAAAAAGTGATATTTAACTGTTAAAAGATTCATAGCTTTGGTGAGTTTCAGATAAGGAAGAACATTGTGGGCAAAAGTATCAACTGGGAATGTCTTAATATGTGAGAAGTTTTCTGAGTATGTACTGAGATAAATCTGAGGAAGACTACAGAACCTTCCACATCAGGCTGATGAGTTAACAACTTCTTATTTTCTTTGACAATAAGAAACTATGGAAACATTTCATACACAGGAAGTTTAAGATCACATTGGTAGTTTTCTGAGTATCTAGTATGTTGAGTGAGATTAGATAGATAGCTATAGATATAGCTATAGATGAAGATAGATATAGATGTAGATATAGATTAGATAGATAGAAAAATTTTATAACTAAATAAGATCTTACCAAAATTGCTAAGTGTGGAGCTTAGCATGTGCTTAGAGTGTGAGAAATGTTTCTATCACAAGGGTTCCCCAATGACCTCCTAATGAGGATGCTAATCCCACGGAAACAAGGATTCCTAGAGGACAGGAAACTTCAGTCATGAAAGACATACTGTTTTTAAGGAGATATAAATGGTTTAGTGTGTTTAGTAATTTCACTTGATTTTGGAAAAGAATAAAAACAATGTGACATCATGTATCAGCCTTAAGAATACTCTCGTTTTACACAGTAGTAGTTCTTTTATATATTTTTTCATTAGATAACTATTAAATATAGAATTTAAAACATTCTGTCAGTAAAACATTATTAAGTTCTAAAAACACAAACAAACAAAAAAGACATGGCAACTTTTTAAAAGGTCTAAAATAGAATAGATTCTAATCTTTCTTTGGTAATTTATGCGATATCTTGTGTGATGATAAGGAAATAAGGCAGAGGACATTTTAATGTTCTTTCTAGAGTAAGAATTATATGATAATATATTCTAACACATCCTTGTAGTTAACTAAATAGGCAAGAACCTCTTTCTGAACTCTGTTATTTAAATTGTTTTTCTTTAAACTTAAAAATTGAAGATACTTTTACTTTAATGTTGACTATGAGATAGGTTCTAAGGTTTTTTTTTGTTTTTGTTTTTTTTATCTTTTCACATTTATAGAGAGAAATTATCTTTTTGTCTTCAGTGCATAGTTATTTCTATTTTACTTTTTGACAGATAGAGAGAGAGACAGAGACAGAGACAGTTAGAGAACCGAACTGTGGGAACTCCCCAGTTCAGCACGTGGGTCCTGCCTGGGCCGGAGCCGGGATTCCATCCTCGGTCCTCATGACCTCAAAACGAGCGCTCAACCCGCTGAGCCGTCCCGGCTTTCCCCAGGTTCTAAGGTTTTTTAAGCCAAAAGGTTATCTGTGATATCTTTTTTCTGATTTCACAAATTATATATGTGTATTTAAAAAAAACTCAAAACTATAAAAGTTTCCAAGAAAGAAAAATTCAGTCACCCAAAATTTCATTACCTAAATATGCTTCTGTTTAATAATTTGCATCCTATTCATCTATTAGAGTTAATCTATGAAATCACTACCAGCAATATTCAGTTTATATCCCTCTCAAGATTCAGCTCACCCTCCAAAGGCCTCATCTGAATTCTCACTCTTTCAAACTCATTCTCTCTTTTCTTTCTCATCACATCTGCTTTCACCTGTCATCACAAATCATGGTTTTTAGGTCATTTTACAATTTTGTTCACCACATTTACAATGAGTATGGTTGAAGAAGGACAGCTTCAATTGTTTTTTATTTATGAGACTAATTTCTCCTCTTCCTTTCTCCTCCCACAAAGCTTTAAGTACCATTAAATGCCATTCATTGAAGCATGCGCACAAATATGTTCAAGGAATAAAATGAAACAACAAGCTCAGGAAAAACACTTAGCTGTTTGTTATATAGATATCAAGGTTGCAGATAGCCCTCTAGAGATAATGAACATCAAGTAAAGAAAAAATATCTCCAGCATAGAATTCAGTACACAATAATACACTATTGTATTATATTAGTGGCAGCAAAAAATTCACTCAAGGACTTAATTCTGAATCAAACATATTTTAAAAAATCTGTATTGTTATATTTTAATAAGGAAATTAAAGACAGTGCTAAAAGTACTACAGATTTTAATGTTAGGCAAGGTAGATCCAACATGTGCCAATAATTATTTTAATAAATAGAATATTTTTAAAAGTATCATAATGTCCCCAATCATTTTATTGTGGGAAGCCATTTGGGCTGGCTTATGGAAACGGCCGTGCAAGCAGGTCTAGTTAATGCTTAACTTGTTTCTGCTCCTAAGACATTTGTCTCTGTCTGAGCCTGGAGGGCGCTTACCTATTGTGGAGGTACGTGGTGAGAACGGCCAGTTCCCGGACACAGAGAGTTGATATCTATTTGAATAATTATCCGTATCTGTTCTGGGAGAAAACTGACCTTTTCTTGTTATTTTGATTTTAGTTTCTATGTTAAGTTAATCATCTACTTTTGCTGAGGTAATGCATAGTTTCTTTATTACATTATGTAGTCTGAAAACGTATATATTGGTGGAGGAAAATAAACTCGAGGCTGGAGTCATCAGCTCCAGACCGGCCGCATCTAAAATCTGTGTGTGTCTTTTTCATCCGCACTCCCCCTTTTGGGTTCTGACCGACTTGCTGCGGCTGGTCCGCGACATTTTATCCTGTGATTTACAAAAATAAACTCCAATAAAAAGGATACACTTAAAAACTGCACCTCGATGGGATCAGATAAGATTTCAGGTAGTAGTTGTTCATTCCAGAGTGATTTTTGTTTTCTGCCAAGTTACCCACATTCTTTCTTTCTGTTATTGAACATCTTCAGAGCAATCATTAAGTATCTTGCAGAGTGCCATATGCTCTTTATGGAGGTGCCAATTTTACATACATCTTATTTAATTCTTATTATATACTTGAGATAAGTACTTCTATTATATAGGATTTACAGTTGAGGAAAGAGATTTCCTAAATCATTTGCTTATGTCACACTTCTAGTGTGACTGAAGCAAAGAGATTTTAAACAAAGTCTGTCATAAGAGCTGCCATAGTCAGTACCTGAAGAGAGGACCTAACCTGATTTTCTTCAATTATATTTTGTAATGGAAATAATATCTGTCACCAGCATATTCCAAGTGTATTTTTTTAATTTTGGGAGGTGATTAATATTTTTATTATTTTGATTTAGCTGGCATTTTCACATGCATACACCAAAACATTAAATTATAAGCCTTAAATATGTAGAATTTATTGTGTTCTAGCTATACCTTAATCATAGTGTTAGAAATAAAGTGTATTATTTTATATTAAGAGTAAGAGACACTACTTTGAAAGAGAAATACAGAAAGTTTCAACCAGTTTGGTATGGATAAGTTAAAAAAACTCATTTCTTAGAGTCAAAAGGTATTGATGCAGTACAAGGACCAATTCTAATAAATATAAAGATTTAATTAATATATTGCTATGATGATGATTATAATGATGATGATAATGCTGCTGCTGCTGCTGATGATGATGAGTAGTATGAAAACCTGGAAATGAAAGAGAAAAGAGAAACAAAAATGATATTTATCTTTTACAGTAGATTCTCATTTAACCAGCACCCATAGGGATTGGTAAATGATGAATAAATGTATAATAAGTAAACTCTCCATTAACTGGAAGTCAAGCAACCAGCACTTTCAATTTTGCCAGTTGCTTGACAGTGCCAGTTGCTTAGGTTCTGCTTAATGGAGAGACTGCTGTATTAAGTACCTCCTTATTGTAGATATTCTGTCATATTCTTTGAGGAAAATGAAGAAAGAGAAGGAAGGATAGCTAGAAATCTTAACTCTTATCCATGTAGCAAACGTACATTAGTAATCCAATAAAAGATCAGGTTTTGTCTAGATACTTGGGGCACAAGATGCACAGATACAGTTCATGCTCCTATGAAACTCTTTTACAGAAGTAATGCAGAATATTAAAGAACACGAAGAAAAAAATATCCATTCAGCTAATGGTAGAGTTGAGTTAGCATAGGGAAATTTTCTAAAGAATATGTCTTGAAAACTTAGTGAGAAATGGCCTGATTAAGAAGGTGGGAAAGCGCATTTCAAACAGTGAGCAATATATGCACACACTTGAGAGTGCAGCACATTTGGAGAATTTCAAGCATTTCAGTGTGGCTTTAGCATGAACAGGATGAGCTAATCAAGGAGTGAATCAATAGGGACAAATATGGTTGTAAGTGATGGGAAATGATTTTATATCTAATGTTAAGGCATTTGCATTTTGTTATTATTAATGAGACAGGGCACACAATTTAAGACTAGAGTTTTCTTTTGTGAGCCACTTCAGTGATTTCTGCATATTTTATTCTGTATCTATATGATCTTTGAAACCTATTTAACAAAATGTGTGAAAGACGTTTATTTTAAAAGAATCAGGACAGAGAAAAACTAGCTTAAAGACAGAAGGTGCTAACAACCTCTTTCTGTGAGAGCTGTAGGTTTTTGTTTCAACATTTAAAATTATGTGAAAGTGTGAACCATTCTGGGTGTCTGTGGTATTGTAATCTCTTTACTTATGGGAATATATTGGTTAAAATTTATTAGTATCTTAGAAATATGAAATCATATAACATCAGATCTGGAGAAAAAGGTCTAAAATCACCTAGTTCAATTCCATATACAGACAAGAAAACATAGGATCAGAGAAAATGAATTATCCAATGTCACATAGTCAGTGATTGAGAGAAATACTACAGCATGTAACTGCTACTTCTTAGTCCTGATCGCCTTACTGTTTGCTAGTTTCCCAGTCTTTTACATTGAGGTACTCATTATTGTTTCTTAATGGAAAAATATTACTAATGGTCATTTAAAAAATATTATTTGCAATTTTCAGCATATATAAATTATACGAAGCTGTTTTTAAACTTTAAAGTAGGGATGTCCAATCTTTTGACTTCTCTCAGCCACTTTGGAAAAGTAATTGTCTTGGGTCACACATAAAATACATGAACACTAACAATAGCTAATGAGTTATGAAATTACATGTTTTAAGAAAGTTCATAAATTTGTGATTGGTCATGCTTAAAGCCATCCTGGGTCACATGCAGCTTGCAGATCACAGATTAGAGAAACTTGTCTTAAAGCAAGACTGTTTGATAAGACTAACATTTTTCAATAGGTGGCAAGTTGAAATATTCACAAAAGACACATAGGTTTCTGCCTCAAGATGACAGGGCAATCACCATATTTTCCTCCTAAATTCTATTAAAATGATAGTAAAGAAATAAAAAAAAAAATTCTAAGTGTTTTTTTTGTTGTTGTTTGTTTGTTTTAAGTTGGGGGACATCAAAAGACAGCTGACTAATAAAATTGACAAAATTCTGAAAATAGAAATCATATGGGATCATATTGATGGGCAACCCAGAAGAGAGAATTGTACTAAATTTATACACTAAAAATAAGGTGGATGCCATGGAACAGGCCCACTGTTTACCATTCAATGACACCTCAGAGTTATTGAGTTCAAAGATGACAAATATGTGCTCTCTGTCTTATGGTAAAGAGAGTAATATGTTATTTAGAGAAAGTGCTGACAGTTAATTACTCCAAACTTCCTTACTTCATCATACTCTAAAAATATAGAGCAAGTCCCCAACCTTTTAGGCAATAGGGACCAGTATCATGAATGAAAAATTTTTCATGGACCGTGAACAGAAGGGATGGTTTCAGGATGATTCAACTGCCAGATATAGCTTAGCTGTCATTGACCACTCACAGGGTGTGATTTAAGTCTGCTAGGAGTTGATTTATTATGGTCTGTGCAGTCAAACCTCTCTGATAGTGTTAATCTGTATTTGTAGCTACTCCCCTGTGCATCACTACCTCAGCTCCACCTCAGATCATCAGGCATTAGATTCTCATAAAGAGCACACAACCTAGATCCCTCACATGTGCAGTTCACAAAAAGGTTTGTGTTCCTGTGAGAATCTAATACTGCCACTGACCTGACAGGAAGTGGAGCCCAGGAGGTAATCTAAACAATGAGGAGTGGCTGTAAACACTGATAAAGCTTGGGTTGCCTGTCACTTATCACCTGCTGTAAAGCCCAGTTTTTACCAGGTCATGGACCAGTACAGGTACATGGCCCAAGGGTTGGAGACCCCTGATATAGAGTGACTAGAAACTGGCAGTTATAGGCCAAGTCTGAAAAAGTACTATTTACAAAAGTTGGCTTATTTGCTCAGAGATATCAAAGGCTACAAAATAGGTTTGGGAAACTCAGAATATTTCATTCTTCATTTAAATATCAAGAAGTTAGACTTTTATGCTTAATTGCTTACCACCGACCAAAACAGGAACAAATCTTACTAGTGACAAGTCTTGTCCATTTAGATAGAACTCACAAATAACTCTTCAATTGTCGAAAAAGAGAGGACTCTCATAGAAAAAGGCTTACATAACAAAAATTGTAAGCTGGTATTATCTCTAATAATTATTAACCTCGTTTACCATTTAAAAGAGATAAAAATAAAAACTAATGGCCCAAAAAGAAAGGGCTAATATTAACAAGTAAATCAGCGGTATCAGTCAGAATACAGTAGGTTATACTGCAATAAAAGAAAATCTCAAATGGCAATACTTTCATCTTAAATATGTTTGTGTGTATGTGTGTATGTATGGCAGAAAGAAAAAGAGTTAATATACCAAGAATTAAATATTCAAACTAAAAGTGACACACTTTTTCTTGCATTTAAATTACACAGACTAGTAGTGCTAATTACATGGCCCTACTCAAAGACAGGAAGGACAATGGGCAGAGTATTGGTTCCCTGGCAGTGGTAGGCATACCTCCCCTAACCCCCCAAAGTACATTCTGGGCCATTCGGGGATACATGAAAAATAATCAGTAATGGCAAAAAAAAAACAAAAACAAAAACAAAACAAAACAAGTGAATTAAAAAAATGAAAAACGTTAGTTATGGAACAATAAATGTTAAGTTTGAATCACCATTAATGGATACGCTTAAAAATTATATCACATTGGAAAATGATGATTGGTAAGGGTGTGGTTATGAATTCTTCCCCTAAACCGCTCGCCTACCAATCATTATGCATGGTTTCAGAACAATCCATTTAAATTCTGGAACTTGCCCAAACATATAAATATATCTGTAACCAGACTGTTCAATCAGTTTAGTTATTGACTAAAAGTAAGTGTGTGTGTTTAATTGTGATTCCTTTCAAGTAGTTTTATTATTTAATGTTTAACATAGTTTCAGTTATTATTGCCAGTTATTTTTAATAAGCATGTCAGTTATGGATCAGTGATTGAAAACAGAAATGGTTAAAAAAACAAAAGTTGAAGTAAAATTGTAAACTGTCACCAAGTACTTCTTAACAGGTGTCCATAGCTATGAGTACACCCACACTGGGAGATAGTAAAAAGGGTGTGCCTTAGATACCACACAGAAAAAAAGGAATCAATCTGAAGAGTATATTAAATATGGGTTTTTATTTGTAGGGGATGATGACTGTCCTAAGCCATTGTGTGTTTTGTGTGGGAAAATATCATCCAATGGTTTCATAAAACCCTCTCTACTCATAAGACATTTAGAAACTACACATCCTATGTATGAAAACAAAAACATATATATTATTTTTGGCACTTAGAAAGCATCCAGGGGAAGCCGGGATGGCTCAGTGGGTTAAGCGCTCACTTTGCAGTGCTGGGGGCCGGGGATCGAATCCCAGCCCTGGCCTGTGCGGAACCATATGCTGAACTGGGAGCTCCCCCAGTTCAGTTCTCTCTCTGTCTCTGTATCTGTATCTCTCTCTCTCCCTGTCAAAAAAATAAGTAAAGAATTAAAAAATATATATTAAAAGATTAATTAAAAAAAAAAAAAAGAAAGCATCCAATTGTTACTTCATACATGGTGTCAGGAAAGAAAGACAATGCAAATGCAGTTGAGGTTTCATACCATACTGCTTACCCCATAGCTAGCTGATATTTCATTTCTCCTTGTATTAAGGACAGCATCTTTTGTATGTTTGGGAAATAACATGTCCACAAAATCAATGCAATCTCTTTTTCAAACAACACAATGTCTCGATGAAGTCAGGACACGTCTGATGATGTTGCAGCTGTATTAGTAGACAGACTCAGAAAAAGCAAATTCTTTTCCAACCAAGTTGATGAAAGTGTACATGTTGCTGGTCTATTTAATTTGCTCATTATTGCAAGGTACTTGGTAGGAAAGGAAGTTGAGGAAAACCTATTTTTTTTATTACCCATTGACAGATCACACCACAGGTGAAGATATTTTAATGCAATCAGTGGTTATTTCATTGAATAGGATATTAGTTGGTCGAATTGTTGTGGGGTGTGCACTGACAGAGGCAAGCCTGTGTCAGGTTGTTTTGTAGGCCTTTGTGGCTGAATTAAAGTAGCTTCCCATGTACCATGGAGTCACTGCTGCATTCACAGACAAAGTCATGCATTCACTCCTCTTCTAATTAATTGAAAGACGTTTTTGTTGAGGATGCAGAAGTTGTAAATTTTATGAAGTCACAAACATAAAACTCCACATTGTATAAAGCACTGCATGAATAAATGAACAGCATTAACAACACATCACTTTTGCATATGGAGGTAAGGTGTCTATCTTGTGACAACGTTCTTACATGGATATTAGAACTTAGACATGAAGTCCAGGTATTTTTTTAAGACCATCATTTCCCTCTTGCAGTAATTGGCTTCAAAGTCTTGTGTATTTATTAGATATTTTTCTAGAAAGAAACAAACTCAACTTAGAACTTCAAGACAGCTCAATCACTATGTCCAAAGCAACCAACAAAATTGAATCAATTGTTTTAAAAAATGAATTTTTGGAAAACATGTATTGAAAGAGGTCAGTCTGAAATTTTTGAAACTGCACAACTTCTTAACTGAAAATGACTTGCTCCTATCTCAAAATGTAAAAGAGAATATTGTAAGTCCCTCGGAAGTTCTTGGAGTGTCCTTTTAGAAGTAATTTCTTCAACATTAAAAAAACAAAAGAAACCAAAAACTGGATTATGGATCCCTTCAATGAGGAATTCTTGAAAGAAGATAAACTATCAATCAATAAAAAAAAGAATATTTAATCAAACTTTTAAATAATTCTTTCTTAAATTCTGATTTTGAATGAAAGCATCTGATTGCCTTCAGGATAGATGGTAGTAAGTCATATGAACAGCTCAGTGAGAAGACACTCAGATACCTCTTGCCTTTTACTAATACTGAACTACTGGAGAGAGTTCTTGCTTTCTATACCTTCATAAAATGTAAATACTGCTACAAGCCTAACGCAAGTCTGGATTTAAGACTATCTCTTGCATATTTTGAGCTTGATTTCAAGAAACAAAGTGCATCAAGCAAACTCAATGATTTCACTAACTGTTTTAGTCAGTTAGTGATCTGTGTAACAACTATTACAGGATTTTCAGAAAAACAAATAACTATTATTAATAATAATAAATTAAAAGTTTGTTAAATACTTGATCACATTGTCTTCATATATAACTGTTATGAATATTGCAAAATTATATATATGGTTCATACTTTTAGAGTAGCAATTTTTCTTTTCTGATTTATTACCTTATTTCCACTGTTTTTACAATAAGATAGACACTGAACAAAAGTGTCAATATTTAAAAACGGCTATTTTGGGGAAGCCAGGATGGCTCAGTGGGTTAAGCACTCACTTTGCAGCACCTGGGACTGAGAATCGAATCCTGGCTCCCGGCCCGTGTGGATCCATGTGCTGAACTGAGGAGTTTCCCCAGTTCAGTTCTCTCTCTGTCTCTGTATCTCTCTCTCTCTCTCTGTCAAAAACAATAAAATAAATAAATAAATCTTTAAAAAAAAAACACACACCAAAAAAACAATACAATAAAAAAATATATACAAATAAATAAATATAAAAACGGCTATTTTAATAACAAGGGATACAATTTATACTAACGAGTATAAAAGAAGTATACGAGTGGAAAAAGGTTGGAAACCACTAATATAAACTACACATATCCCTAATACATAAACGTTATAAAAGATAAACATCAGACTGGAGGAAAATAACTACAGATTACCTACGACGTACATCCTTAAACATAAAAGCAAAGTACACTCACAAGTAAAAGGAGAGAAAAGATGTAACTTGGAAAATCTTTAAGATATTAACCAAATAAAAGCAGAAAGACGGTGCAGTTATAATAATGCCAAAGTTGTCCTTAGGGCAAAAAGCACTCCTTGAGGTAAAAAGGAGTCGTTTATAATGACAATAGGTTGAAACCACATGGTATACATAAAAATTCAACTGTGTATGCACCTAATTACAGGTCTTCAAAACATGTCAACATAGCAGTAACCAAAAAGGAAAATAGACAAATCCAATATGAAAATTATAGACTATAATATCACTCTTTCACTAGCTTAAATAAAAATCTCATTAAAGAAATTTAGTAAAGATATAAAAACACCCAAAAAGCACAATTTACAAAAATGTCCTAAATGGCACATTTGGAACACTGTACCCAACAATTATATAGTACATAGTCTTCAAGTATGTATGTATACAAGAGAGACAAGATTGATTATGTGTGATTCATAAATCGTGTCTTAACAAACTTGACGCACTATCAATTATTCAAGTATGTTCTTTGACCACTAAAGAATTAAACTGGAAATCAGTAACAGAAAAAAAAATGACTTAAAAATGTTCAAATATGTGGACATTAAGTCATGTGTATCAAAATAATATAAAGTTAAAAAATACAAAAACAAAAATTAGAGAACATTTAAAATGAAATAATATTGAAAACATAGCATAAGCCCATTTCAAGAAGTTAGAAAAACAACAGCAAATTAAAACCAAAAATATTAAAAGGAATAAAAATAAGAAAATTTTATTTAATAAAAATAAATGAACTCACCCAGCACCCAAATGTTGGTGTGGAACATCACATTCTCAAATAAAACAAACCAGAATTCTTTGGAGAAATAGTTGGTTTCAGGGCTGTTGTAGGGTATATATAGATGCAAATGGTACATGTTGTAGTGCCAAAAAGCAATAAAATAAAATAAAGTAAAATAATAAAAAAAGGGTTAAAAAAATAAAACAATGGGATTATGACATGGGAACACAAAAGTCAACTGAAATAAATTCCCAAAGGCCAAACTGAAATTATTTCAGTAATTAAACAAAATACATCGTATTGGACTATAACCTAAAATATAAAAAAAATATTTATGTGTCCATACTGATTAAAAATAACTGACCAAATAATTACATAGAAGAATAGAGAAATATCTTTTCAATAATAATCCCAAGGGATATATGTAAATACACCTTCCTCAAAGAGGTGGGGCTTAAATTTCTACCCATAAGTATGGGAAGAATAACTTCTCATGGAAAAAAATCTGATTAACACTAAGTCAAGTGAGCAAGGTATATATATCACTAGTAAGAAATCATGTTAATAGCATCTACCTTTGATATAATGTGATGAGAATAAAATTCATCTCAGTATTCTTCAAGAAAACTGATGTCAGGTCCAATAAATATTCTTGATTCTTGAATAACTTTTTTACAGAATTTATTTTAATGTTTTTGAAAGAGAGACAGACAGAGACAGAGGGAAGTTAGAGGGCCCAGAGCAGTCTCCACAGTTGTAAATCGCATTAGTTTCTCGACATAGTTCTGTTCCACACATGTGGGCGCAGAGCCTCGTGGAAAGGAAATGGGCTTGGGGCCTCCCACATGCTGCCACGCCTCCGAGAGCCAGGGGCCAAACCTGGGGCCTTCTACATTAAAGCTAGCCCTGGAAGAAACAGACCTGCCCCCCCGCCTCCAAAAAAAAACACAACACACACACACATGGGGAGCGCACCACAGTTCAACCTATGGGTCTGCATGGGCTGAAGGCAGGGCCCAGACTAGAACTCGATCATCGGACCTTGAGGCTGGGAAGCCAGTGCTCAACCCACTGAGCCATCCCTGCATCCCCGATTCTTGAATGGATTGAAGTAAATTATTTTAAACTCATACCAAGTTGACAAAAATCTGTTCTAAAGCAAGTATGGAATATTGATGCGTGGTGATTACTAATTAGAGAAAAACAGGCAACATTTACTATAAGATGTGACACTTAAATGGTGCAAAGTATTAACAACATTGAATCTATGGTGAAAATACTTAGACTCTGTGTCCTGAGCATTGTTTCAAACTGATTTCCCTGAGCCCATTCAATATTCTGCATCTGAAGTAGCCACTTTTGTGAGCATATTCACTTTTATCAAGGTTTTGTTTATTAAAAACAAACAAACTTTAGATATCCAGAACGAATTTACAACTTGAAAGTATTTTCTGAAGCAATTACTTGGCTAATCCATGGTATTAATAAGCAGATGATGGGTTTTAAAAACTATTGCTGGTAGACATCTTTTAAATCAATATTTTACATAAAAAGTTAATATAATATATACCAAAGCCATAATTCTCTAAGGGTAGCACCATTTCTTGACTGAAATAGTGGCAACTTATCATATCTTATATATTTTCAAAATATTACTTTCCACATCCTACGCATTCACCCCTGGAATAATAGTCTAATACACTTTTTTTTCCATGAGCATACTACACTTTTTAAATCCCAGTAAGGTAAATATGAGTCTTGAATATCCCCCCCCACACACAAAAATCTCTTCAGGGGGGCTTCCTTTTTTCAGAATAAAGGAGTCTCTTGATACCCCCAAACTGAGAAGACTATTCTAGTTTATCCTCAGCCTGATTGGTCAGTGTCTGGCTCTGACCTCACAAAGCGCCACTGTGATGGAATGAGCGAGATCTCCTAGATGAGGCCCTGGCTGGGCTGAGGGTTCTGTCCATTATAAGCCTGGGACGCTGACTTGTGGTGACCTGTAGGACTTGGGTGAGTTAGTACATTTTATATCCCATCCATTTTATTTTTTCTCTTTTGTTTTCACTTTCTCATTTTTTTTTTCCTTTCGTGATTATTATTTTCCTGTTTTAAATTAATTCTTTTCCCATTTTTTCTCATTTTTAAATTTTATTTTTGCATTTTTGTTTTTTTCTTAATTTTGTATTCTCATTTTTGTTTCGTTTTAAATTTTTAATTTTTGTTTCACTTTTGCTTATATATATTTTGTTTGTTTCCTCATGTTTTTAGTTCTCTCTTTTTCTTTTATTACTTTTTCTCAACTTTTCTTAAAATTTTGGTTATTGTTATTAGTTAGCATTGTTAGTATATTCAGAGTAGTGATTGTTGTTTTATTATTATTTATCATTGCATTATTTATTTTGATTGTTGTTTATTTTAATAGATTGCACTGTCAGTGTTGTGAGCAAATGTAGATAGCAGGTCACCATGTCTCATGACTTTGTAGCCATCTCCACTGACCAGGGGCTCCATGTTGGCCGTTATGATCTCCTGAACACCATTGGCCAAGGAAGGTTTGGCCAGGTGAGGTTGGGTCGGCACATTCTGACTGGGACGGTGGTGGCCGTCAAAGGCATTCATAATCTGGATGGTGTCTTCAGCCTGTAGTCACATTTGCAGGAAGCCCACTGCGTGGCAGCCTTGCATCACTCTCACACAGTGCAATTGCTTGAGGTGATCGTCACCAAAAATGTCCTATACCTTGTAATCGAGCAGGTGGCAGTGGGGCAGACTTGTGGAATCACCTGATGACCCACAGCATATTGTCAGAGAACGAGGTCCATGTCATCTTCTAGCAGCTCGTATGGGTGGTCCCCTTTTGTCACCCAAGGGGCATCTTCCACAGGGACCTGAAGCCAAGTTACATCCTGCTAGATGCATACATGAAGGTGAAAGTGGTGGCCTTTGGCCCGAGTGCAGCCTTCAAGGAAAGGAAATAAAGTACGTTCTGTGGGAACCCCTTCTATGTGGCCCCAGAACCGTTCCTCACCCGTCCAGACACTGGTCCCCAAAGGGACATCGGGATCCTGGGCGTGATGCTGTAGAGGACGGTCACTGGGAATGTCCCTTTCCAGGGAGAGGACAGACGCAGCTGAGGAGACCGATCCTGAGAAGGGAGTACGCTCTGCCCCCTTCTCTCAGCTCCCGCTGCAAAATGTCCCAACTCAGCTAATCACCCGAGACCCCAAGCAAAGGAGGAATTGAGAAGACTTTGTGCCAGACCCATGGCTCAACGTGGGTGTGGAGGAGGATCGCAGGCCTTACAGTGAGCCACTGAGTGAAGACATGAACCTTTGGGTGACACAGGAGATGGTGGCCATGGGGTTCCTGTTGGACCTGATCAAGCAAGTGTTGAAGGAAAAGACCTATAATCACGTCATGGCGACATACCTCCTGTTAAAGAAGCAGCAGCCCAAAGTGAAGTGTTGCACCTTCCACGTGAGGCCCTTCTGTTCCCCTGATGTCAACAGCCGTAGCCCACCCCCACCCCCCAATAGATAAATAAATAAATAAAAATAAAAAATAAAACTCAGGAGCTTCAGCCAGAGTGCTGCAAGCTCCAGCAGACTGAGCAGCAGCATCAGGACCAGGGACCAGGAAAGACAGCCTAAGGGTCTGCGGGTCCCACAGCCAGTCCCACATCTAGGACTACCTCCCCCAGACCCAGCACGGAGTCTAAAACTGAGACTGCCAAACCCAGGGGGAAGTTTAGGAATGCCAGTCCCAGACCCAGCCCAAAGTGGAGGAAGGCTATTCCTAGACACAGCCCCAAGTTGAGACTGCCACTCCCACACTCAGCCTTAAATCGAGGACCACTACTTCCAGGCCAGGGACAAAGTGGAGGACCGCCTCTCTTCCACCCATCCAGGAGTCAGAATTCAGACCCGCCTCTCCCTTTCCCACCCTCCAACCTAGCCCGGAGTCAGAATCCAAGGTCGCCATTCCTCCACTCCCCAGCTCATCCCAGAGCCTGACTGGAGAACCACCACTCCCCCACCTAGCCTGGAGTCCAGGAACACCACTCCTACCCCAGCCCCCAGTGTGGCCCTGGCACCTCCCTGTCCAGCCTCAGCAGCAGCAGCAGCAGCGGAACCCCAGAGGGAATGAGACAGGGACAGCGGGTATGGCTAAGAGGTGCTGGGACTGGCTTAATAAGCTCTACCTTAGGCCGTGCAAGAAGATATGTGGCAAATGCTACAAGGTCACTCCCCTCTAGACTGTGGCCGGCCAAGCCAGGGCTCCAGCCAGACTCTGTGCAGGCCAATCCGAGCCCCCTGCTCCTTTGATGCTCACCTCCTAGATGCTGGGGTCCAGGGACCCCGGCCACATGGTGGGTGGAGATTGACCAGAGGCTGAGCACAAACTTCCGGTGGTGGGACTGCAAGGACACAGTGTACAACAAGCCCCAGTGAGAGGACTTTCTCCAGCTCATGACAATGAAAGGGTGTCAACAACCAAGGCACTCTCTGTATGGGACTCACATCAGGAGGGGACCTGGACTCATGGTGGCCTTCAAAGATGTTGTACCCAAAATCCCAGGTGTGCATGTAGGACGGCCAGGACCCTGCTGGGAGACAAGGGCAGAGGCTGGCCTCTCTGCAGGTCTATCACTGAGCCCTCACCTGGGTGACACTTCAGAGACTGGACTGTTTGTTCTGGGACTTTCCCCTCCCCTGCTCTGTGCAAGGGGGATGGTTCTTAATAAAGTACTTGTCTTCTAATCTTGCAGTGAGTCTCAATGCTTCAGAAACATGTATCCGGTACACTTACATTGCATCCCCCAGTTTGAAGACTCTGCAGTGAGGGAGGTAATCCTTGCACTTAATCAGAACAGCTCTGTACTTTGCATGCTGCTCCCCTCTTGGTCTTCCCAGCCCCATGTCCACGTCTCCATTCTGGCAGATGGGGTGGGTGGCTCACATAGCACCCAGGCTGTTTTCTTCCTGCAGATGCTCAATTTGAGGGGATCATGGTGGGTCCAAGCTGGCCACAGCAACCACGCTGCCCCACCCCACTAGTGACTGATTAGGACAAGGGCTCCTGACCCAGTTTTGGCCAATGATATTACAGAAAACCCACGGAGGCTGGTAGGAGAGATGTCCCTTCCTGGTCCTCCACGATGCCCACAGGAATCATCTCTCCAGACTCCAGGCTTTGCTTCTTTCCCTCTGTGCTGGTATCTGTAATTCTCAGGGGGCCTTTCCCCCTAGAAAAGCAAGACAGCCACCAATAGCCACAGGATGATGTCCTAACAGCACTCCAATGCAAGTGGAACTTCTCTACCCTCAGGATTCTAACACTGGAGGGCTGGGTGAAGACAGGTGAAGGGGTTCAGACATACGAATCAGTGATTACAAAACCGTCATGGGATGTAAAGTACAGTGTGGGCAATGTCGTCTGTGTTATTGTATAATAATTGTACAGTGTCAGATGGGTACTAGATTATTGAGGCGATCGTTTTGTGAAGTATACAAATGTCTAATCACCATGTTGTTTAGTTCACCTGAAACGAATTACTAAAAAAAGTAAAAGAAGAAGAATGCAAAATGGAAATGCTGCCTAAGTTTCCATCCTGCTGCCCTGAGGATTAGGAATTGAGACAACAGCATCCACTCTAACCTGAATTTCCGGACCTCCAACCTGCCCTTTGAGTTGCATACTTGCCCAGCCCTGCAACCAAGTAAGCCAATTCCAAGAAGAGTGGGAGTAGATCGCGACCACTTGTGCAGAATTAGAGCTTCCAGTCTTCGACTCTTGCTTAAATGGGCTACCGACATAAGCATATTGTTTATGTCTGATTGTACTCCAAGAAACCTTTCCCAGACAGGATAGAGCGAGGTGAAATGAAACCTCATCCTTCCACAAGTTTCCCCAGTGAAAGAGCCTCTCACCCATATGCTGTCTGTGCAGAGAAAGTGTCCTGGGCCGTATTCTGGTCCACGTATCTGGCCACCGCAGCCGCATCCTGAGAGGGCTCCCTGCGGCAGACCCAGCTCTCCCCGCGCCTTCTCTGAGCACCTGCTTCTTGCTTCTCTATTTTGAATACTCTTATGGTCTGAATATTTGTGTGCCACCAAATTCATATGTTGAAACCTTAACCTTCAAAGGTGATGATATTATAGGTGAGGCCTTGGAGAGATAATTAGGTCATGAGAGTGAAGCCCTCATGAATAAAATTAGTGCCCATATAGGAGTTCCCAGATGGCTTTTTAGCCCCTTCCCTCATGAGGATACAATAAGTCTGTGACTCCAACAGAGACCCTCACTAGGCCATGCTGGCAACCTTATCTCAGATTTTCAGCCAAAAGAATTGTGAACAATAAAGGTCTGTTGTCTATCTGTCACCCAGTCTGTGGTATTTTTCTTATTACAACCCAAAGGCAGACACCAAGATATCTTTGTATTGAGTGGCCCTCACCATAACTTCCTCCAAACTGTGAGCCACGTCACTCAGTTTAAAGTCGGAGGCACAGGAATGAATATCTGCTGATATTGGCCTTCCTGTAAGGCAAAGGTATCCAAACTTTTGGCTTCCCTGAGCAAAACTGGAAGAACCAGAATTGTCTTGGGCACACATAGAATAAAAACCATTGCAAAAAATCTCACAAAGTTTTAAGAAAATTGAGTAATTTGTTTTGGACCACATTCAAAGTTGTCCTGGGCTGCAGGTTAGACAAGGTGTACTAAGGCATCAATTCCCAAGCAGTGGTACATGTACCCCGGGGGAGTTGGGGGGGGGGGGGGACAAGCTGACCAATTCAGGAGTATGTGAAAAATAATCAGCAATGGTGAAAAAACAAAGTAAAAAAATGCAAGACATTAATTATGGAACAATTCATGTTAAGTTTACATCACCATGAGTTGAAACATTTAAAATTGAGATCATGTTAGCCAATGATAATTGGTGAGGGTGTGGTTATGAACCCTTCCCCCAAACCGTTCTTCTACCAATCATTACATAGAGTGTCAGAACCATCCATGTGAGACGTTCCTAGAACTTCCCCAAACATATAAATACATCTGTAGCCAGACTGTTTGACTACTTTAGTTATCGACTGAGTAAAAGTACATTGTCTTTAGTCATGATTTTTTCAAGTATTTTTTTCTTTGAAGTGTAACATAGTTTTTGTCATTATTGTCAGTAATTTGGAAGCATTCCAGTTATGGCTCAGTAGTTTAGAACAGGTACTGTTCAAAAACAAAAACATAATGTGGATTTTAACCCGTCATCAAGTACTTTTCAACACGTGTCTGCAGCTACCAGTACACCCGCACTAGGAGACAATACAAAGCTACATGCCTCAGATATGACAGAGTTGAAAAGGAAATACATTGAAGAGTATATTAAATATGGGCTTTCATTTGTAGGAGACGATGACTGTCCTAACCCCTTATGTGTTGTGTGTGAAGAAATATTATCCAGCAGTTGCATGAAACCCTCTGTACTCATACAACATTTAGAAACTAAGTATCTTATGTATAAAAGCAAAAAAATACACTGTTTTTGGCACTTAGAAAACATCCAACTGTTCCTTCATACACATTGTCAGGAAAGAGAGGCAATGAGAATGCAGTTGAGGCTTCATACCATATTGCTTATTTCATAGCTAAATATGGTAAAACCCACACCATAGCTGAAGATTTAATTTCATCTTCTCTTAAGGCTACCATTTTTTCCCTATGTTTGGTAAAGAACGTGTTTATGAAATCAATATTATCTCTTTTTCAAACAATACAATGTCTTGATGAAGCAAGGAAGGGTCTGGTGCTGTTACAGCTGTTGTAGATAGGATTCAAAAAAAGTAAATATTTTCCATCAAGGTTGACAAAAGTGCAGATGTTGCTGATTGAATTTGCTTGTCATTGCAAGGTACCTGGCAGGAAATAAAATGGAGGAGAACCTCTTACTTTGTTACCCATTGACAGAGCATACCGCAAGCAAAGGAAATCAATGGTTACTTCATTGAAAAGGACATTAGTTGGTTGAATTGTTGTGTGTATGCACTGATGGAGGAATGTCTATGTCAGGTTTGTTTTACAGGCCCATGCAGCTGAATTAAAGAAGTACCTCCCTATGTACCATGGAGTCACTGCTGCATTCCTAGATGAAGTTTTGTATCCAAGCCTAAAAGCGAACTGAAAGATATTCTTTTTTTTTTTTTTTTTTTTTTAAATATATATTTTATTTATTTATTTATTTTGACAGAGGAGAGAGAGAGAGAGAGAGAGAGAGAGAGAGAGAGAGAGAGAGAGAGACAGAGACAGAGACAGAGAGAGAACTGAACTAGGGGAGCTCCCAGTTCAGCACATGGTTCCACACGGGCCGGGGCCGGGATTCGATCCTCGGTCCCCGGCGCTGCAAAGTGAGCGCTTAACCCACTGAGCCATCCCGGCTTCCCCTGAAAGATATTCTTGATGAAGCTGTAAAAGTAAAGTTTATGAAGTCACAACCACTAAACTTCAAATTGTTTGAAGTGGTATGTGAAGAAATGAACAGCATTCATAGCACATCACTTTTGCACATGGAGGAAAGGTATCTATCTTGTGTCAGAGTACTTACACGGATGTTTGAACTCAGATGTGAAGTACAGGTATTTTTTGTAGACCATCATTTCCCTTTTGCTCCAAAGTTTCAGGACAGTGATTGGCTTCAAAGTCTTGTGTATTTGTCAGCTATTTTTAAAGAAATAAACAAACTCAATGTGGGACGTCAAAAGAGCTCAATCACTGTATTTGAAGTAACCAACAAAATGGAGTCAGTATGAAAAAACTGGACTTTAGGAAAGTGTGTATTGAAAGAGGTCAGCCTGAAATTTTTTAAACTCTGCACAACTTGTTATCTGAGAATGACTTGCTCCTATTCCAAAATGTGAAAGAGTATTTTGTAAGTTATTTGGAGAGTCTCTAAATGTCCTTTTAGAAGTATTTTCTTTAATGTGGAAAGCAACTGAATTGTAGATCCCTTAAGTGAAGAATTTTTCATAGACCATAAACTATCAGTCAATAAAAAAGAGCAGTTAATCAAACTTCTAACTGATTCTTCTTTAGATTCTGAATTTAAGGAAAGCATATGATTGCCTTCTGGGTAGATGTCAGTGAGGAATACAAACAGCTCAGTAAGAAGGCACTCCTATACCTCTTGCCATTTAGTAATACTGAACTAGTAGAGAGAGCAATTTTTTTTACACCTTCATAAATAAAAAGTAATGTAGCAAGCTTAATTCAAGTCCAGATTTAAGACTGTATTTTGCATTTTTTGAGCCTGATTTCAAAAATTTAGTGTATTAAAGCAAGATCAACAATCTCACAAAATTTTAATCTGTTAATGATGTGCATTACTATTGTAAGCTTTTCACTTAATACAAATAAATATTATTATTAATAATAAATGTTTGGTAAATACTTGATCACATTATCACCAATGTTTAACTTACATGAATATTGTAAAATTAAGTCTGTGGCTCATACTTTTAGTGTAGTGATTTCTCTTTTCTGACTTATCACCTTATTGTGGCAGGATTCTCGAACAGAAGAATGGGACACCAAGGTTACAGGCAGGAAGCAGTGTTTATTGATGCCGGCACTGCCTCAGCAGATTAACATCCAAAGGCTGAGCGCTGTTTTCGGAGGGACACACAGTTTTATTCTGCCTGTTACTTCCTGTTCATGTATGTGCTTTAAAGGTTACTGATTAGTTACTAAGTTTTAGGGTAAGGGGCTTCTGCAAGGGCTCAGGGATGTCTTATTAACCTGAATATCCTGGGAAGGGGTCTGGTATCTCCTGGGGGTGGCAAGGCCAGGCCAAGCCACCACACAAAGGCTCAGGATGTCTTATCAACCAGAAGGTCCTGGGAAATGGGGCTGGGTGGTATCTCCTGGGTGCCGCAAGGCCAAGCCAGGCTGCCACATTATTTCCATTGTTTTACATTAAAAGAAGCACTAAACAAAAGTGTCAGTACTTAAAATCAGCTGTTTTAAAAACAAAGGAGGGATGCCAGGATGGCTCAGCAAGTTGAGTGCTTGCTTGTCTTACAGCTCCAGGGTCTGAGGATCTATCCTGGCCCAAGCCTGTGCACGCCCATATGCTTAACTGGGTGTGCCCTTAGTGTAGTCCTTGTTGGGAAGAGCTTCCCACGTAGGAGGCCCCCAACAATGGTGTTCTTCCCACACGAGAGGCCTCCAGGCCTGACTCCTGCCCTGTGCATACTCATGTGCACCCACCTGTGGATCAAAACTATAATGGAAACTGATGACGTACAGCTATGGAGACTACTCTTGGCCCTCCCTCTTCTCTCTGTCTCTCTCTGTCTTTGTCTCTGCTCTGGGCCCTCCTCCTTTTCTCTGTCTCTCTCTATTTCTGTCTCTCTCTGTCAAAAACAATAAAATAAATCTTGAAAGAAAAAATAAAGAATCTAAAGGTGAGAGTTGAGTTATAAGTTCAGAATACGTTAGCTTCATAAGAATTTCTTTAAAAAGAAAGTGAACTCTAGAATACAAATTTTTTGAGTGACAAACTGGAAAGTCTTAATAATAAAGAACTTATTTTTCTGTTCATGAAGGGAACCAGGCAATTTATGAAGTTCAGGAAACTTAAAAATAAAATTTATAAGTAAAGTATGGTCTAAATATAAAAATAAAATTTAAAAAATCTGAAATAAGATCCATTTCTTAGAATTTATGACATTTGAGGTAATTAATTCAACTTTCAACCCAAAATATTGTTCTTCACAGGTACATCTTATCTAAGTAAATAAATAATATTTAAATCATAGTATTACAGATGCTATTTATTAGCTGTCCTTCTTTGCCAAATAATAGGCATATATGCAAATGTAGTTGACTGAATTATAGTACAATAAGCAATGTCATAAATTATAACCATGTCTACAGTATTTTTTTTTAATAAATCTATGTGGTAGGAACACAAGAAATTTTAAACATAATAAAAAATTAGTTCATTATTTAAATGGTATAGTAATTTATAAAACAACAAATATAATTTAACTGACTATACATTGTAAAAGAATGGAATTTGAAAGAGAAAATTCATGAAGATATAATTATTATTTTTAATTTCATAGAAACAAAGATTATAAAAAGGGGCTTGAGATGTTCTAAGAAAGATGTCAAATAAAAAATTCAATGATATAAGCTTGGTTTTTATGTCCCACTCCCCTAAGAAAGTTATTTAGTACTCGGAAGCTATAAACCTTCGATGTCCTCACTATTGAACTGGAGATATGTGTGACCTTAAACTAAGAATTCAAATCTCTATTGTGAAAATATTTTATTCCAAGAAAACTAGTGACAAAATACCCATTGTCCTTTAAACAAATCAGCATTAACTTAGTAATAGAATCTCAGTGTCTGAGGGAATATTAATTATGTTTCTTATCACTATATCTTCAGGTGTGGGAAATGAGAGACAAAGATTCAGAAGACTCAGATATAAGTATTGAACTCAGATAACCCATCTTCCAAGTCAGTGTTAAAGAATTTTCTGTGTTCTCCATTTCTGCAAATAGAGCCACCTGAAATATTTTCTTGAAAATGCTTTCTGACTCTGCATATATCATAAGTTCTTTCAGATTTATGCTTGAAATATATCTCAGTTCTGCTCACTTCTTTCTATCTTAATTACAACCATACTAGTCAGAGAGTCAACCATTCCTTATCATGTTTCTTCAATGTATCAGGTGTAATTCCACTTGCTGGTGTGAGAGCAAGACTCCCTATACTCAACAAGCTTACCTTATATTGGGAATAACAAGTATGGGAAAAGTACTATTGTCTGACAAGTGACATAAAGAGAACAAAATCTTAGTTTAGATAATCACTTGTTTTAGTAAAGCTTAGGGAAGATTCTTTTAGGTGTCCCAAGACTACCAAGCATCTCCCTGCTCACATTACTTCATCAGCTTTGTCCTTATGGTGCTTTGTTACTGCAATCACTCCTAAATTGAATAGGGGAAAAGACATGCAAAGGTTTATAAGATTACCTGGAGATTACTTCTAGAATGATAGCAGAAGGAGCTCTGCAGACATATCCACCAGTGAAACATTTATAACTAGTGAATATTATTAAATATGTTTACAGTCTTTGAAAAGTGCTTGAAACATATACCAGAGATAAATTTTTATGCAGTAAAATCTGCTAAATCTGAATAAAAGCTGGAAGTCCTCATCTTCAGCAAAGCATAACAGAAGTGCCACTCTAGGAGGGTGTGGCCAAGAAGATTGTAATTTCTCTCCCTCAGCTCCCAGTAAAGAGGGTATCTCTCTAATAGGGGACAGTTGCACACTTTTAATCTCCCAGCTTCTAGTGAGTTCAGGCCAGAGATCAGGAATCCCTTGTACACCCAGCCTCTACTTTTGAGTTGAAGCCTTTACCTCGGATGTGACAGAACAATGCTGAAAAAGCTTATGTCCCCCACAGATATCTAGGGAAGATGTATGCCTTTTTGTTGACTGTAATGACCATATCTATTCTCTTTACATTCACACTTTATCAGTATACCAGTTCTGAGATACTCAATACATTTTTTTAACTGAACTGGGGGGGTCTCACCGCATTTGGGAAGCACACCCCAGTTCAGCATGTGGATTTGCCTGGGCCGGAGCCAGGATTCGATTCTCGGTCCTCAGGGTTTCAAAGCGAGTGCTTAACCTGCTGAGCCACTCTGGCTTTCCCTCAATACATTTTTTTAAGATTCATTTTATTGTTTTGAGAGAAGGAAGAGAGAAAGAGAGAGAAGAGAAGAGAGTCCAGACCAATCTTCATAGTTGTACATTATTAGTTGTGACATAGTTTCATTCTATACAGGTGGATGTGGGGCCCCTCGGGGTCTGAACTGGGGCTCTCCCTCATGAGAGGTGAGAACCTTCACTGCCATTCCAGCAGTTACCAGTTGTGCTACAATTCAGCATATGGTTTGCACAGGCCAAGACCGGGATTTAATCTCCAGACCTCATGGCTGCAAGCAATGCTCAACCTGCTGAGCTATCTCAGCATCCCCCCAATACTTTTTAAGAAAGATGGTTAAATAGAAGTTTTCTCATTTTTTCAGTTACATAAATATTATCCATTAGTATTGGGTTGACTATTTTCCTTCCAAGTTTCACATTCTATATAGAACCTTAGAATCTGACCTTATTTGGAAATAAGTTCATTGAAGGTGTAATTAGTGAAGATAAGGTCATGCTATATTAGGATAGTCCCTTACTCTAACCTGACTGGTTTCCTTATAAGAGACTAAAAGACAGATGCAGGTAGAGACAGAAATTGAAGTAATGTTTCTAAAAGCCAAGGAACATCAAAAAATGTCAGCACTATGAGAAGCTAAGAGAGAAGCATGGGATAGATTCTCCCCGTGAACCCCAAAGAAGGAACCAACTTTGCCAACACCTTAATTTTCTCAAGACTTCTATCCTGAGCTGCGAGAGAATATTTTTCTGTTGTTTTATCCTTTTATTTTGTGATACTTTGTTGCAGTAGCCCAAGGAAACTAAGATGTCATCTTTTTAGGTTCAGATTAAATGCCTCCCTACACTTGAATCTTCCTGGATTCCTACTGGATTGAACACTCATGAAGAAAGAGCTATGTTGTATTCTTTGTACCCTCACTCTCTAGAAAAGCATTATACAGTATACAGTAGAAAATGTAGTGCCTGCTTTTGAAAATATGATATTTCTTCTCGCTAGAAGCAATCTTTTTCTCTTTCGAATGCTTAAAACACTTAATAAAGAAAGATAGAGAGGTCAAGTTAGCATCAAAACAGAATAGTGACTCCAGTGGAAAAGTGGAGAACAAACATTGAAGTATATATTAGATAAGCAATAACTCTAGACTGAATTTATAAAAATGCCCTAAGCCACAAAACTGTTAACACATTGCTTTCAGGATTTTTATAATGGGAACTAGGGCAGACTCCTAAGTATTTTTCCAGGAAGCACTTAGTTTTTTTCAAGAACTCTTGAAACCCACAGGAAATAGAGAGGCTGGCTGTCTCACTGAGAGAACGTTTGTCTTTTCTCCCATGCAGGGATATGGGATGTTGACAGGTAGAATGTGGCTGACATTCTTTTTGCGTTGCTCTCTCTCAGGCAAAATTCAGCTTGGGTTCCTTACAATCATTGTAATATCCTAGATCTGTAAGTGAAAACAATAAGAGCACTGGTGGCAGGAATCCCTCACTAATAGTAGTGGAGAATAGTGATGTGAAACACTAGGAGAGCAGAAAGCCTGACAATATATTTGCATTTTCAGAAAACACCCCTAGGAGCTAAGGAAAAGAATAACCTCTCATTTTCACTGTTCAATGTATAACAAAATATAATCATAGAAAATGGTATTTCTTTTCCTGGATTTGCTGTTTCAGTTTGTAGCTCCTTGCCAAACTTATTATGACAATATAGAGCTAGAGAATGGCTGATATTCTCATGAAAAACACAAACCTTAATGATACATTTTATGGTGTATGATTTGGGATGCTCATTCTTGAGTGTGCATAATGCTCTGAATCATCATTGTTTGGGCATCAAGACATGATTGATATTAGATGTTATACCTAGTATTTTGTCACCTCTAAGATGTAACTTTTAAAATTGGATTTTTCTGAACATTTACCAACTGCACATTATTATCTCTAGAGGAATGAATATTTGCATAATTGGGAGCTCTAAAACATTGATGTAGGGATTTATGATTTGGATAAAATTGCCTTTTGCAACATGAATTTTTGAGAGACTGGAAAAATTCTTACATCCCCCAAACACTCAGAACTTATGAAGTGTATCAAAATATATTCAGATTTATATTGAGGTTTTATTGCATTTTTTATTTAACAGAGTTGTGCCTCCTTTGATCTTTGATCTCAAAAGACTCAACCCAGCACACTACCATATCAAACTGAAACATGTGTTTTTATGCTCAATGAAATGCAACTTTTAAACATTTAATTTTGTTTTATAAAATGTTTCATATAAAGTTAAAAGTAGATTTTTATACAAGAGCATTTTAAAAATTATTTCTATATTCCAAACAACTTTATTTTATTTTTTTTTACAATGTTTATAATTTCACCATTCCCATCCTAACCTGAAATCATAGCTAATGTTATACAACTGAAAATATAGACAGGTTCAAATTTAAATTATTATAATCCACTCTTAGTCATTGTTCTTTAACAATAAATATGTCTCTAACAAACTTTGGGGATTTATTTACCAGATATTTATTCATGATCCAGATCATATAATTGAGTTAAAAAGAGATCTAGGGGAAGCCGGGATGGCTCAGTGGGTTGGGCGCTCGCTTTGCAGCGCCGGGGACCGGGGATCGAGTCCAGGTCCCAGCCCGTGCGGAACCATATGCTGAACTGGGAGCTCCCCTAGTTCAGTTCTCTCTCTGTCTCTGTATCTCTCTCTCTCTCTCTCTCTCTCTCTCTCTCTCTCTCTCTCTCTCTCTCTCTCTCCTCTGTCAAAATAAATAAATAAATAAATAAATAAATAAATAAATAAATAAATGTTAAAAAAAAGAGATCTAGGCAAAATTAAAAATTTAGAAATCCCATATTGAAGGCATTCTGTGAATGATAGCTTCTTTCCTCTTCTTCCAACAAAGATGGGTATTGATTGAGCTCATTTTATGTTTGTGGCATTATTCTAAATACTGCATAGAAGCCAAATAAAACAGAGGCAGCAGGACACTGAGCTTAAACTTCTGACATCAAAAAGTTTAAAGAAACTTCTTGCCTCATAAGGCAATGAGCCTTTATGTTTTTCCTCAGTAACTCAGCAGTCGAGAAAGGAAATCAGAGGTGGGAGGGTGTCTTTGGACTGGAAAAGTCTACTGCTAAATAGGTGTGGAGTTTAACTTCATCTTGTCTGTGATTTCAGGACTAAAAATACAGACTTCTTGGGGAACTAAACATTCTGACCTTTGAACTTTTGATCTTTGAATTTATTTCTCTGAAATGGCTTATGAAAGTATGAGTACAAAAACATTTATTCATGTCCATATGGAAAACTGCAATACAGTTGTCCTCTACTTTCTGAGAGTTTGCTTAACACCACTGCATTTTTATAAAAAGACTTACATTAGCACCTGTTTCAACTAACCAAAAGAAATCCAAAGAGGATTTTCACTAAGAAAAAAAAAAGCAAAAATGGCATCCAACATGTGTTTTGTAGAAACCTTTATAGAGACAGTGTGTCCCCAGCAGCTAAAATGTCCCCTCTGAGCTCCTTCCCCAGGAACTATGCTCACATCTCAGCATCAAGCTCCTGCACTTTGAATAACATCTATGTTTAATTTTGACTTAGCTGTAGGCCCGTTATTGAGATGTGTCATAAAATAATTGCTTATTCACTTATGAAATGTTTCATCAGAATTCTATAGTCTTAAATAGCAGGGAAACCTGTAAGCCACTTTGTCCTAGGGAGTATTGTACAAATGTCCAAATAAATTTATGAGACACACAGGTTAAATTAGTTACAGGAAGCTTCAAAGGAAAAGAACAGTGGCAATGAGGCATGAACAATCACTTTCTACTTCCACTGGTGGTTTTCCCATTCTCTCTAAAGAACAGCGACAACAACAACCACCACCAAGAGAAAACATCATAACTCTGAGTTGTACATTTTGAGATTAAACTATCTGTAGATGTTACATACGTGAGCAGCTTTCCCTGGCATCTGCAGGTTCGGGATAGGCGTCCTGAAGCGGCCATTTGGAATAAGGTGAAGGTTGAGAGATGGGGCTCATCATCTCTGACTCAACTCACACACCTTCCACCAGAGGACCTTGGCTTTGATCTGACTTTTTAAAAAGTGTAAGACTTCTGCATAATACTGTTTCTAACAAAAGTGTCTGAAAAAGATTATTTAACTATTGATCTATTTCAATTCTTTCATTGTAAAGATGGAAAATATGAAAATTTATAAGATTAATGCATTTCACAACATAATGGCTAGGGATTTGAAGAGAAAATTACTAAGAAATTAAGTTTTCACAATAGAAAAAATATTTTGCTTAGTCCTGGTCCCTGAAAGGCTTATCTTTTTTTTTTTTTCTTATGAATCCATACTTTCAAAAGAAGAATAAAAATAGTCTTTTTGCTTTGCAGGTCAATACTCATAGTACATATAAGACTACACATCTACATGTAATACAGAACTCCGAGATGGACCAGTGAGCAAAAATCCAATTAAAACAAATAAGTTGCTTTAATCAGCTATTTGATATTATATAAGCCAAAGTTTTTATAGGAAATAAATTTATAAAATAATTTTAAAATAAATCTTGCCAGAATATATATTAGTGAATGTTCTGATAAAATTTATAGCATGGGGTAAAAACATAAAATTACCTACCACTTTCTGCCTGAAAACTTACAGAGTCTTGCTTATCAATAATTGGAACATTCAGCTTAGTTAATGTAATTTAATCTTGCATTTTCTCTTACATTTTAAGTACATAAGATTCTCACTATGAATGTATTTCTAGTTTGTTGGTTTTTAAAATAAATGTAGTCTTGTTAAAATATAAGAAGAGAATGTCATTATACACAGAAAACTATAATAACTTAAAATAAAGAAGAAAACCAGGATCAAAATATGCCCTTTGTTATTTTGTGAACAATGGCATTTAATATGCCACAGAATTGCAAATAAATGAACCTATAAATACCACTCCCAGAGAGGCACAGAGTAGCTATTGCACAACATACTCACAATAGAATGACTCTGGCCTTTGTAGTCAGACAGGCTAGACTACAAATCTAACCTCTGACACATATCTCTCTAAACCTCCCTTTTTTTTTTTTTAGGTTCAATGGAAATAGTAACACCTGTAAAGATGAGGCAGTATTTAAATGAAATGATGAAATACAAAACTCTAATAACAAAGTTCTTGCAACAAGGTACTATAAGCAAATGCTAATTAAATACTAATAGTAAGACCCAAACTAGAGTCAATATTCGTAGCAATACTAATGAGTTAAGTTATAAACTTCTAAAAGTAAATGAGGCAGATATAAACACCATATAATCAATCTCTTCTCCCTCTCAATTTTATTTAAAAAAATTATTCCGTGGAATTAACCATAACAAATAGAATAAGAAAATGGTGATCCACAAATAGGAAATTTTTAACAATTATTAGAAAATTTAAAGAGAGTGATGGAGGACTGAGGGGTATAGCCTTAACCTTAGTCATTTGCACAGGGGCTACAAAGAGGGTGCTTACCTGTTAGCAGAGTATCAGAGATACTTTACATATAGAATCAGGTTAAAATGTGGAGAATAGTACTCAGACTTAAATCATTGGTCTAACAGAACACAAATGAGTGATAGCGTAATGGTGGTGGCGTACTTTTCAAGATTTAACCATTTGGTGTTTTTATTTCCCTCCTACCTGATACAATTATTTTGTTTTCTTGAGGCTATATGCATAAGCCTTGTTAATCTGATTAACTGCCAGAATGCTGACTTACAAGAAATTGAGGGGAAGCTGGGATAGCTCAGTGGGTTAAGCGCTCACTTTGCAGTGCTGGGGATCAAGGATCGAATCCCGGCCCCAGCCCATGTGGACCCATGTGCTGAACTAGGGAGTGCCCCCAGTTCAGTTCTCTCTCTGTCTCTGTATCTCTCTCTCTCTCTCTCTCTCTCTCTCTCTCTGTCTGTCAAAAAGAATTAAAAAAAAATAAAAAAAGAAAGAAAAAGAAAAGAAATTGATTCGTCCCTTAAACATCTGAACACCAGCAACCAGGCTACAATTTTTCCCCAGAAGACATATGAATCACACCTACACTCAGGTTAGAGAGAAACACTGGATGCCTTCTTCTGGACGCCGACCCTACGAAGTCACATGACAATCTCTCTTTGTTTTGCCTCTTGTGTACCAAACTCCTGGACTGTTCTAGGAACGGAAAAGGTCATCTTTGAGAAAATAGTCTGCCATCTTCCCAGAAAGCTGGCTCTTAGAATAAACCTACATTTGTCTCTACCAACAGAATCTGGTAACAAAATTTGGTGACTACAGCTGGACTGGTTTGGAGCCCAGGAATCTTTTAATTTGCTTGCTGCCTACAGAGGAAACAGGAAAAGCACTGAGACTGGTTGATAGTCATGGATGCTTGAGGCAGGCGGACCCCAGAGGGCAATGCAGGGACTTTCTACCAGCAGCCAAGAATTCTTTTTCCTCAAGGGTATTCCTAGCTTTCTCGCTCTGGGTTTGGGCCACCTATAAAAGCTTAAATGGATGAAAAAACAAAACAAAACAAACAAACAAAAAAAGTTATTTTTGGAACCAATAATTTGGTCCTGGGGTCCGAGAATTGAGTCCCAGCCCCAGCTCATGCAAACCCATATGCTGAACTGGGGCATGCTTCCCATGCAGGAAGTCCCTGGCCTGGTTCCTGCCCTGCATGGCCCCACGGCCACCTGTGTGGAATGAAATTATGTTGAAAACTAATGATGTACAGCCGTGGAGACTACTCTGGGTCCTCCCCCTTCTCTCTGTCTCTCTGTCTTTCCCTGTCAAAGCAATAAAATAAATCATTTAAAAAAAAAGGTTTTGACATCTTCCATCCCCCACAACTTTTCCTTATAGAGGATTTGTTTAGATTTATGAGTACTCATTTTTTTTTTTTATTTATTTTTTTTTTTCTTAAGAAGTGGGAGGTATCTATATCAATATCATCTGAGAACCCTCTGGATCTTATCTTGGCTGATTGGTCAACGTATAGTTATAAGTCAATGACTAAAAGAAAAATGATATTTTACTATAACACAATCTGGCCTATGCATGTAATATTAGGTTGGTGCAAAAGTAATTATAGTTTCAGGATTAATTTTTAAATCATAACTAGTCTCAAACACATCTTTATTAATACATTTTTGCCAATGAGAAATATGTTTGTGTATTTTTATAGCATACAAATCCATGCTTTGGAATTTTAAAAACTCCTAGACATTATTTTCTGCATCCCACTGGTTGTGGAAGTATTTCCCCTATATAAAGTTCTCAAGATATTTGAAGAAGAGAGAGTAGATTTGGCAAAGGTCAGATGACATTGGCAAATGTGGTAAAACTTCATAGCCCAATTTGTTCAACCTTTGAAGCCTTGGTTGTGAGACATGCAGTTGAGCGTTGTCCTGGAAAAGAAGTGGGCCCTTTCTGTTGACCAATGCTGGACATAGGCTTATCAGTTTTCAGTGCATCTCATCAATTTTCTGTGCATAATTCTCAGATGGAATGGTTTTGCAAAGATTCAGAAAGTTGTAGTGGATCAGACCGGCAACAGACCAATAAACAATGACCATGACCTTTTTTTTGGTGCAACTTTGGCTTTGGGAAGTGCTTTGGAGCTTCTTCTTGGTCCAGTCACTGAGCTGGCTATTGCCAGTTCCCATATAGAATCCACTTTTCATCACACATCACAATTAGATTATGACATGATTTGCTATTGTTGTAGAATAAAAGAAGATGACACTTCAAAAAGAAAATTAAACATCCCTGGTGGTCTAGTAGTTAGGATTTGGAGCTCTCAAAAAGACAATTGTATTGATTTTCAGTCAGCTCGTGAGGCATCCACTTAACCAGCTTTCTAATTAACTTCAAATGCTGGATGATCATACAATGGTGACATTGAGTTCTTGGGCATCTTCTCATGTAGTTATAAGAGAATCAGCTTCCATGATTACTCTCAACTGGTTGTTGTCAACTTCTGATGGCTGGCCGCTAGCTCCTCATCAAGGCTCTTGTCTCCTTTGAAAAACTTCTTGAACCACCACTGCACTGTATGTTTGTTAGCAGTTCCTGAGACAAATGTGTTGTTGATGTTGTGAGTTGTCTCCTCTGCTTTATGACCCATTTTGAGCTCATATAAGAAAATAGCTTGAATTTGCATTTTGTTTAACATAATTTTCACTGTCATTACTTAATGACAGTAAGTAATGTCATTAGCAATAAATATATAAAGCAATAAATGCACATTAAAATTATATGTAACATAACAACATCAATTTAAGAGTATATTCTGGGGAAGCTGGGATGGCTCAGTGGGTTAAGCGCTCATTTTGCAGCCCCAGGGACTGCGGATTGAATCCCGGCCCTGGTCCATGTGGACCCATATGCTGAACTGGGGAGTGCCCCCAGTTTGGTTCTCACCGGGGTGAGGTCCCGGCCCAGTTCTTGCCCTGTGCAGTCCCACGCCTACCTGTGAAATGAAACTATTTGGAAAAACCAATGATGGGCAACTATGGAGACTGTTTTGGGCCCTCCCCCTTCTCTCTGTCTCTCTCTCTGTCTGTCAAAAACAATAAAAATAAATCTAAAAAAGAATGTATTCTACCATCAAACAGCAAATTTCCACAATGCAAAAACGGCAATTATATTTGCACCAACCTAATAGATTCTGAGAAAAGATGGCTCCTTAATGTGTCTTTGAACTATTACACTATCTAGCAATTAGAACTGTTTTGTCAAAGGTCAGAAGAATGGAATGAAATTTTTTAAGTGCAAGCCTTTATGGTGTTTCACAATAGGGGCTATGAAAAGAAGGGAACAAAACTGATGGTTTGGAGAAAAGAGGAATCCAACTGTCTTCTTATTCACTTATAGTTGGACACCAGCTCTATATTCAGAAACTTGGCAAAAGTAAAAGTCTTATAAAATGTTTCTAACTTTCAGTAACTTTCAAGGTCTTACAGATAACCACAAATGTAAACACAGCCTTTACTGCTTGAGGCGTAGGTAACTAAAGAGAAAAACAAAAGAACAAAACAACATTTTTTTTAAAAAGTAGTTAATCTCACAAGCCAGACCCCCACCTTTTTATTTATTTATTTATTTTTATTTTTCTTTCAGCCTTCTTAAAGCTTTCAAGGGCAAATGAAAAATCTTAAGTACTCTCTACAATTACTGGTAGTTCTGTTCGTGTGTATCATCTCTGTATCTGTGTCTGCCTGTGTTCTATATATGATATTATTGTGCCTCTGCCTCTGGATGGTATCACTAATTGCTTACTTTTTAGTTGTCACTATAAATTAAAATTCTGAAGGTTATAAAGTTTAAATAATATGGAAGGAAATGATGTGTGTCATCAGGGAAGAAAGGTTTAAAACTATGTAAATGCATTTTAAAGGAATTGAAAAAAAAGTGTTTTGCCCTAAAAATGGTTATTTCTGAATGAACAAGAAAAGACAAATTAAGAGGGTCTAGAAAATTTATAGAAAGTTTGTAAATAGCAATCTTGAAAGAAAATTTTATGTATAAACTAAATAAGATTGAAATTCTTGGGAAGCCAGGTTGGCTCAGTGGGTTGCAGCCCTAGGGACCTAGGATAGAATCCCTGCCCGACCTGTGTGAACCCATATGCTGAAAACTGGGGTGTGTTTCCCATGTAGGAGGCTGCCAGTTCTGTCCTCACCCCCTGATTTGGCCTCTGGATCGAGGGGCGTGCCTCCCATGTGGAAGACCCCCAGCCCAGTTCCCGCCTACCTGTGTGAAACGGAACCTTGTTGAAAATTGATGACATGTAACTATGGAGACTGCTCTGGGCCCTCCCCCTTGTCTCTGTCTCTGTCAAAAACAATAAAATAAATCTTTTAAAAAAAAGATTGACATTCTAAAATAAGACAAGCTTTTTAGACTATTGGTCTGCTGATATTATGGGGAAAAAATGTTTCTGCCTAAAAACCAAAGATACTATGTGTCATCAGAATAATTTTTATTTTGTTTTATATTGTCTTAATTAGGTTTTTGTGTGTTTGTGTGTGTGTGTGTCCACAATATTAAAAAACAAATTATCCTAATGATTATATGAACTTCCTTATTTTGCAATTGCTAGGGTTCAGGTGCCCTTCTCAAGTCAGATATTTAAGCCAGTATAAAAACAATTTGACTATTTTTACCAAAAACTCAGATAAGCTTTGAGTTCAATACATTAAGTTTGGCCTGATGTTTTTCCTAACCTATCAGGGTATTATAGTAATTCTGACCCATTGTTGCATCCCTGATGAGAAAACTTGGATCCTAAGAAAGACCAGGCTATTTGTTTCAATATCTTTAATAATCAAGACAAGGAAAATGAGAAAAGAATGGCACAGAGAGACTGGAGAGGAGACCAGAGGCAGGCCAGACTTTTGGCCACAGTTATAAACAGACCAGCGCTGAAGCTGCCTCAGTGCCAGCCGGCAACTCCATAAGAGACTTACCAGGGAAGGGAGCCTGCTTTAGATATGCAAGCCTACCTGTAGATATCCTAATCCTCCAGAATAGCTGGGCCTCCTGTGCAAACAGCAAGGGCTTTGGAACAAAGATGGTCTCTCCAACCAGAGCAGGGATCAACTCCTTCTCGGCAAATAACTGTAATCAACTGGCTGGGCTTGAGGTTCCCAGCAGCTCACAAGAACCATGATAACCCCCCGGGCGGAGCCAAAGGGGACCACTGATGTGGCACATAAGCCTGTGAATTTCCTGATTGATATGGGAGCCCCTTACTCAGTATTAACCGCTCACTCTGGATCTATTCTCTCTGAAACCTGCCTGGTTGTAGGGATAAATGAAGCCCCTAGATCCTGGGCTCATAGACATCCTAGTTGTTGCCAACAGCCTATTTGGAGAAAAAGTAGGATAAGACAATCAGCCTTTAACAAAAAACTTCTGGGTAAGCATTTTTGGAGATTTGGAAGCCCTGTCTCTGGTTGCTACATGTTGCTTTACTTGGTTTTTGTGCTTCTCCCAAAAGAGCCCTTATAAAATGCTCTATGGGAGACTGCTATGTGCACCTGATCTGCCTGTAGACCCTGACTTTAATTCTGTTATTTTCTATGTCATTAACTTGAAAGAGGTAGAGCAGGCAGTCAGGGAAAATGGGGAATCACCTCCTCCCCTAGGCTGACCCTTCTGCCCATTGTAGTCCATATAACCAGGGGACCAAATATTATTAAAAGCCTGTAAAGAAGGATCTCCAACAGACCAGTTAACTCCTAAATTTCTAAATGAAAAAGACCTTATGCAGTTGTCCTGAATAGTTCAAATACTCTCAAGCTACAAGGAGATGTTGTTGGCTGGGTCCATCTCCCTCAAATCAAACCTGCTTAACTTACATTATTGTTCCATGTATAAGATGACCCCTACTTTTCTAACCCAACATTAAGACAATCAATACACAGGTTACTCTCACGTATGAGACAACTCCCAATTTTTGGTCTAACAATTTTTGGCAAAAGTATTGTCTTATACACAGAAAAATATGACAAGTATCCACAGGACTCCCCCAGCAAGGAAGACTGTCTCTCCAATCTCTGTGAACCAATTAAAGAATTTAAGTTCCTCTTGAAAAAGACAAGCAAGTCAATCTTGCAAGTGTTGTAAGTACTGGTGACTAAGCCCAGACTCCTGGAGCTGCTCTTTATTGCTTTTCTCTTAAGCTTTAGTTTAGTACTGGTTTTCCTCTTTACTTGTGCCCCATCTGGGATCTCCACTGAACCCTGTTTCTTTCATTACCATAACCGGTGATCATTATAATTTTAAGATTTTCTGTTTTGTTTGTTTGTTGTTTTAGTTTTATTTGTTTATTTGTTTTTAGTTTGCTTGTTTGTTTAACCAAAGTGATTTTATATAAATACAATGAATAGTTGATAGTGGAGGATATAAGGGTGATAGTGAACTTTTCAAGATTTAACAATTTAGTATTTTTATTGTTTTTTTTTTTCTTCTCTTCCTACCTGATTCAATTACTGTGTTTTCTTGAGGCCACACACATACTTTGTTAAACTGAGTAGTAACCAGAACACTGAGTTGAAAAAAAATGGATTCAGCTCTGACATCTGAATGCTGGTAACTGAGCTATAATTCTGAATTGCCATTTTCTATCAGAGGACATATGAATCACACTTACAACTGGGTTTGAGATAACTGTCATGAAACAATTAGACCCCAGGAGATGTTCTTCTGGACGTCAGCTCTAAGGATTGACTTGGTTAACTTTCCCTTTTTCTTCTGCCTCTTTTTGTGTACCTATAAAACTTCTGATTATTCTAGAAATGGGCAAGATAGACTGCCATCTTCCTTAAAAGCTGGTATTGTGAATAAATCTATTTTTCTCCCCACCACTTTATGTCTTTCCATCATTGGCTCACAAGCAGGAAACAGCCAAACCTGAGTTTGGTAGCAGGATTCGTTTATACCATGTGAGCACACAGCACACTATTGTAATATGGTACCTATGTCTAGACAAAATGTTCTTCTGCATAAACATGCATTTAAAGTCTGGGAAAAAAACAAGGCTTCCTCTAAGAAGATCTCTTTTTATTCTGATATTAAGGGCTCTCCCAGCACAGCTGCTTGCCTCACCCTTCAGCCCACCTTTCAACAGCATATCTGTGAAAAGTAAGCACCCTGGCCTTTCTATTAGTGTACACATACCTATAAACCCAAAATGAAGGACCCATAAGCATTTGAAGAAGTCTTAAAAGATAAGAGTAATTTATCATGAAACAGAATAAAAGAAAAAGTGTTTAAGAAAATAATTTCAGATAAATATATACATTTTACTATACATAATAACAGAATCTTATGATAGAGAAAAATCACAGAACTAGATATTAAAATCATCATTGCCAAAAACACCAAAACAACAACAACAACAATAAACAATGAAAAATTAAGAAAGAGATTAAAAACAAAGAGGATCAGTTAAGGGTATATAGGTGTTCCACAAAAAGAAAATAAAAAAAAGTTATGAGGGACAAAACTATTAAAGAAACAATTTAAGAAAATGATACAATCAGAAAAGATACGAGAGCATTTAAATGAAAATTATATAATGAGTGCTAAGAAAGATGTCTGAAAATAAAATTAGGAATCTAGGTGTATCAATATTAAATTTCAGAATTCTAAAGATAAAGACCTTAAACCATCAAAAGAGCAAAAAAAATAGGTCAGTTACAAAGGTTGAAATGTAGAGTGGCCTTAGTCTTTTTGTTAGCAACAATAAATGTAGGAAGACAATGAAAGAAAAAAAGAAAAAAAAAAAGAAAAAAATTTAAAGTTATGAGAGAATAAGATTTTTAACCTAGAATAGAAAACTTTGACAAACTACAAAAAATGAGAAGACAAGAGAAAGACATTTTTATCATGAAAAGACTCAAAGAATTACCATTATGCACACTTAGAAAATTAATCAAGGATATATTGTAGTAAAATAAGAGATTGATCTAATTTAAAAGAAGTAGACTCAAGAGAGCAGAAAAGTAAGTCCTTTGATGGTGTCTGAGTAGCAGGCTTGAAAGTCAAAATTGGAGCATGAGAAAGTGGGTCTGAGAGAAATTTCTACTAAAGAAAATTCTTTGAAAAGAAATCTTAAATATATTTTTTAAGAAACAGAAATAACAGGTTAAGTACCTTTCTCAAAGTTGCAGACATAAAAAAATAAAATAAAATCATGAATTCAAAACCAAAAACTGGGGAAGCCAGTATGGCTCAGTGGGTTAAGTACTCTATAGCCCCGGATCAAATCCTGGTCCCTGCCCGTGTGGACCCATATGCTGAACTGTGGTGTGCTTCCCATGTGGGGAGTCACCAGTTCGGTTCTCATTCCCCAGATTTGCCCCTGGCTCAAGGGGGCGACCTTTCCATGCAGGAGGCCCTCAGCCCAGCTCCTGCCCTGCATGGCCCCTGCTCACCTGTGTGGAATGAAACCATGTCAGAAACTGATGATGTACAACTATGAAGACTGCTCAGGGCTCTCCCCTCTTTTCTCTCTCTCTCTGTCTCTCTCTGTCTCTGCTTTTCCCTGTCTCTGTAAAAAATAAAATAAAATAAAATAAATCTTAAAACAAAACAAAACGAAACAAAACAAAAAACTAGGGGGATGTCAGGATAGCTCAGCAGTTGAGCACTTGCCTCACAACCTGGAAGTCTGTTGTTCAATTCCTGGCCCTGGCCTGTGAAACCCTATATCCTGAACTATGTTGCAACTGGTAACAACTGGGATGACTCGAGGATGAAAGACATTCTTTCCCATGCAGGGAGCCCCTGGTTCAGTTCCTTCCCGTGCAGTTCCGTGTCTACTTGTGTGCAATGAAACCAAATCACAACTAGTGATGTACAACTCCAGAGACTGCTCTAAACCCTCCCTCCTTCTCTCTTTCTCACCTTCTCTAAATTAATTAATTTAAAAAAAAAAAAAATTCTTGGAAGGGTGAGGTTGAAGTCCCTACATGGGGAGGTCACATGTATGAACTATTTTTTAATCTCTTTTCTAATCTCCAGTAAGTAAATGGTAATAAATTTCATGTACAAAGTAAGAGCAGAACATGGTTTAGTGACATGATAGAAAACATCATAAACTTAAGCCTAAAACAAGATTATAGACATTGTGCCCTAGAGGAGGGAATGGTGAAGAGAGGGCATTTGCTGTTGTTTCTCGTTATGAACCTATTCCACTATTGTGGACCTTATGTGAGGATAGTTTTGAAAAATAAACAATACATTTAAGTGTCCTTCTAATGTCTCCAAGCTAGGTTTCCTATAAGCAGCCCCTGAAACCTGTTTTCATGTGTAGATTCTTTAATTCTGAAGTGTTCCTTGAAGGACCCAGTTATACCAAACTTGTCCTACATGCAGCTTAAAGGCTGAAAACATCTTTCGTCTTTGAATGCAGCACAACACGAATTAGTAAACTTTCCTAAAACATTGTAAGACTTTGTGTGTGTCTAATTTTCTTTTCTTTTTCTTTCTTTCTTTTGTTTTCTTTTTCTTTCTTTCTTTGTTGTTGTTTTTTTTTTTCCTAAGCTCATCTGCTCTCGGTAGTGTCAGTGTATTATATGTGTAGCCTAAGACAATTCTTCTTTTTCCAGTGTGGCTGAGGGAAGCCAAATGTTGGACACCACTGAGTTACACAGTCTTCTGACCTGGACAGAGAAGGAAAAGAGCCAAACAGGGTAATTTCAAGTGAGAATCTTGGCCTCAGGCTGATCCTGTAAGCATTTTTCTTGACTGTAGGCAAGGGTGCTATGCTTTCCCACACCACTCCAAGTTCCAGCCTCTCTCTGCTAAGGACTGTGCTAGAGGAAGACAAAAGGGCACAGCCTTCATGTATCATTGTCTCTGTTAGTGCAGGCAAGGTGAATGCAGTAGCTTTGGACAGTCATCTGAAGTCAGGCAGGTGCAGATGCCTAGAAACACAAGAACCATAAACTGGGATAGGTCACACACACACATGAGAGAGATCTGGGTGCAACACTGACAGTGTCCACTGCAAAGTATAGTTCAATCTTATTGACTTTGATTGTCTTGCCGGCATTAGTAGTTTAAGAATAACTCATTTTAGCCAGTTTTAGTAGTAGTGGGTCATTCTCTCATCCTCCATAAACATATTTTAGTAAATACCTATGGGCTCCTGTATTCCCTACACTCAAAGAACACACACATTTAAATTTTAAGTGATTTATCAAATACTGTCACAAAAACATGCTGTGAGAAAGACATTGGACCAGTTAATGTGATTAGATGGTGGTGTGAGAAGTTGTAGTGGAACTGTGTTTCAAGGAACATTTTTTAAGAGGAGTTGATGCTGATGTTGCAGTGTGAATAAGTCTCGTTTAAACAAGTAATCGAGCAAAAGTCTTACCAAGGACAAGGCACAGATGTGAGCCAGCTGCAGAGGGAAAGACCTGACTGAGCTTGGCGTGTTCTGGGAACGGAAAATGTTTCTGTGCTCAAGAAAGCATCTGCTCATCAACTACTTTCAACAGGCTAGTTGATATTTTAAAAAGTTAGATCTGATTATAAAAATTGAACCAGTAAGATCTCCAATGTGGTACTCTTTAACGTTGCTTTGATTTTTTTATGTATTTTAAACAAATAAAATATTGTAATGAATCACTCAACTGATTACCTTTAAACACACAAGCAAGTAGTTCAGTCTATTGCTCATAGAAAACACAATGTGAGAGCACTGATTCACCACACACAGCAGAGGAGAGAAAAACTAAGAAACTGTACATCAGCCTAGCGTTAGTGCTATCATTCGCCTTTGGCATTTAATTCTATAAAGGATTTTGTCACTAATTTAAAATTTTCCATCCTTGCTACTTATGTGTGAACCATATCACATAAGTCTCAAGTTGACTTATCTATCAGAGATTAATGTTTCTTTTCTAGTTATAAAATAAAAAAAAAATATATATATATATATATTGCACTTATAAAGTTATTATGTGGAGTGAAGAAATTAAACTATACACACAATAAAATAAGCAAGGGCATGACTCATACTAGGTGCTACATAGATTACAGTTACTTTGCTTTTCCAGATTCTGGATGCTACTCACTTACTATAACTTCAGGAAAGCACTATTTCACAATTGAGTTTTGTATTTCAGAAACCCTGCTTGCATTATATACATTACTCACTCTCAGAGGAAAAACTTAAGATAAGTATTATACTTATTTAATTTAACACATGAGAAAATTAAGAAATGAACTGATTAAGTAGTTTTCTTAAAGTCACATGCTGGGTGGGACACCAAACCTGGGGTTTAACCTAGATGGTTCTTACTAAAACCTTGAGTTCTTTCCAATACAACACAGGCTCTCTTAGCACCTGAGACAATGCAGAATCAGCCATAAGTACTGCTTGGATGTGACACTTATTATAAATGCTATCAAGATGTCATTTCAAAAGAGCAAAGAAAAAGAAAACAGTGGCACTTATTTGGACATTGACAACACTATCTACACTTAAGCTGACCAGATGTACAGTTTTAAATGGGACATAAAACAATGGTATTGCCCCTTTTCAGATAGTATATGTGTTCAGTCTACTGACACCTTGAATTTATCCCAGTGAGACTAGGCTGACTAGGATGGAATAGTTTTGGGCAAGGCATGTCAAATTCTCTGCCAGCCAAGTGAAGGCTAGGGAGCAGATATTAGAGAAGTGAGAAGAAATAGCTATATCCTTGTATTATACAATTTTTCCTAGTCTTTGGCTGATACCTTCCCAAAGACAGCATGACCTCAACTCAAAAGCCTAGCACACCTGAAGAACTTAACTACGGGAAACTTCCTGCTATCTACTCCTCATAGTTGACTAGAGTCTTTCCTTTGAAGGGGGATTTGAAAGATACATTCCTCTGTGTCAGTCACAATCTGTCCCTTGTTCCCTGTGGATTTACTTATCTGTATACGTTTGAAGAAAAGCTAGTCATGAAGAGAAAATTTAGATAAGGAGGGTAGTGGCTTGAATTGTGTCCTCTTTGCCTTTCATCATCATCTCAGGACCCTACTAGTTTTTGTCCATATCTTTGCTGCTCCATCCTTTTAAATCTCTATTTCCCTGTTATCACCTCTGGTGGTCTCAGTGGGTGACTTACCTTATGATGTTGTCCTACCCTTATTCTGGATGGATTTGAGTTTCTGGAAACCAAATTTTTCTTGGGTTAATGACTTGCACTTACTCATTTACAATACTCAGTGAACAGGTGAATACTAAGCACTCAGTTGGAAAACCAGTACTCTATACATATTTCTTATTGCCCCTCTTGCATAATGCTGTTCTACTCTGTCTGCTGATTAGGTTCTGAGCAGACCACTCAGTTGCTAAGCAAACCACTAAATCTGATCCCTGGTCCCTGGTCCAAAGTGCCAAGTAGTAGTTGTAGCTTTTAATTTAGGGAATGAGAAGCAGTCTCCTAATGTGACATTGGAATAGGGTAGGATAGTAATTGAGGTCACCCCTGCTTCTCAGACCTGTGTATTTTTTTCTATCCAAAACACAATGCCATAGAAAGGTCTTTAGCTCCTGGAAGATGGTAACCTGGGCTCATAGAGTATTGTCTACCAGGTGGTACTTCAGTTTCACCTTCAGCAGACCATTATAATGCTCCACCAGGTAGCTGCTTCTGATTTTGTATATGAGACAACCCATGCTCAAGGATTCACTTCTGCTTTTCCTTTGCTGTGAAGTAAGACTAATCAGAAGCAGCTACATGATGGTGTTATACATCATCATAATGTCATTTTGTGTGCTTAGTTGATAGTATCTCTCTGGTAGATGCTTTCTGCTGGGTTCTAATATGTGAACCAAAGATCTTCATGTTTTATAATTATACCCATATGTCCATCTGGATGTTTTCATACTAAATCTCTTTGTTATCTTCCACTATTTCTATTCCAGGGCTCTGGACTACTGTACCAGACCACCTGCAACTTTTCATGAGTCTGTACCAGTATATACCTTAATCCTGTATAATTCTAATCACTTCTTCTTCTGCATAAAGTAGATGCCTTAGTGTAGCACCTAAAGCTCTTACCTTTAGAAAGATTTTTCTTTGCCACTGTGAGTCCTGGCCTTTTCTGAGCGACTAGCTCAAAAGTTGAGGTAGACCTAAAGATGATAGCTGGATGCTGGTTGCCAATCACATTCCTAAGAGTTGAGCAATGAGCCTTTTCTTGAAGAAGCTGAGCTGCCAGTCTTTTGTCTGTCACAATTGGACATTTATTATTCTAACTTACTCAGCATTTTTTCTCCATTCTTTTGGTAACAAGGTCTCCCTTTTCCTTCAATGAAGAAAAAGTTCTTAACTTTTCCTAATTAAGACTTTTAATCAAGTTGACCTGCTCCTGTGATCCTCAGATACAAGATGAACATGTGATCAGATTGAGCCAATAGTACTCTCCCCAGGGAATTTAAAACTAGATTCATGACAAAAGAAAGGAAACATTAGCTCTTGATTAATTCTGTCTTTTATTTTTGTTGTTGCTGACATTGCAGTGGTGCACTGGTGCCTGTCCTGAAAATCATATTGTTCAACAGTTTTATAAACTATCCCAATATCTTTATAACAAATTCCTTTTTTGCTTCATAAGTTAACCAAAGTAATTATTATTGCTTGCTATTAAAACCCTACCTGAGATGGAAATGGAATAGATTGTACAATTACACCTGGAATTCTAGGAGAAGATATATTTCTGCAAACTGAAGAAGGTGTTCATTCTAGACAGATGCGTATCTACTAATGCACAGCTTGCTGAGCAGATGGCCTTTTTGTACTAATGAGGAAGAGAAGCTCCTTCAAGTGGAGGTCTTGGTAGCTCCCTTGTGTAGGATTCAACCTTGAAAACCTTTGCTTGAGTAAATTCTTAAGGTAATTATTATCAGATAGCAGGGACGAAAAAAAACAAAACAGCACAAAAATATATTTCAAACGGATAAATATAATGTTTCTTATGATACATGCTTAAGTGAGACAAAGCTTATAGTGACTGAGTTGAGAGAATGGAGTAGCAAAATTGAAGTCACTATTTTCTAGGAAATGGTAGAATGAAAATTACTTCAAAATGCAGCACCAAAAAAAGCTATAACACATATGAACAAGTTTTGATTTTGAATAAAGAAAAATAGATTTTATTCAGTGGCTCTAATTTAGAAGTACCAAAAGTAATCAAAGTAATTATTGTAATTTTAGCAGTGACAGAGCCATTAAAGGAAAAAAAGCCTCCATTTTAGAGTCTTTTAAACTTCATTTTAGAGTTTTTTAGAGTCTTTTAGCATCTTGACACAACTTTAACATAAATTTTCAAAGGAGTTTATTCATATTTTCATTACAAGTCTTTCCTAAATGCACAACCTTATAGAACTGAAAGCTTTGCATAATTTTCTGGATAGTCTATTTGATTTACAAAAGGAAGCTTGAATTAAAATGTTATGTCAGGCTTTGAAAAGTTATGGAAAAACACAAATAAAAAATTTCACATATTAACCCATAATACCTATGGTAATATTCACGCCCCTGAATGGGCAGATGGACCTTAAGGTCATTCACTCAATAGCAAAAGTCTTCTCTATCTCCAGATATAAAGGATGTTTTTACCAATAAGCATTAAGTAAAATCCCATGTTCTTCCCTGGAAGCTACTTCAATACAGCCACACAACTGTGGTAGGCTCACCCCAGCACAAGCTGATCCTGTGTAAACATTGGAAAGAATGTAGGGGCAATTAATGTCCCATGTCACTTAACATGCCAATCAATTAAATATTTAAATCCTGAAAATATTTTATCTTATTATTGAACACATATTTTTTAATGAGTACCTACTAAAGTAGAGAGCTATTGCTTACCTCTGCAATTTCCATTGAAGATTTATATGGTTTCCCAGTAGTAAAATTTACCTCAAATTCTAGAAATGGGACAAGTGACTAGACTTAATCCCCAAAACATATCCTACAGTGCTGGCCACAATGATCAATTCAGAAGGTACATTTGACATTTATTATTCTGAGAATGTTAGATGGGAAAATTGAAGGGAAAAAAAACAAACAAACAAAAAACCCCAGTACTTTCTCTTCCTTTGGGTATAAAAGGCTTAGTTCTTCCATAGCCATATATGGGCCGGAAGAGAAAGCAATCCTGAGGCGATGATAGTCAAGAGAATACAGAGAAAAACAAGGGCTATATGAAAATATCCAGCCATTGTCAATATAGCAAGAACAGTTACATGGCTGGATAATTTCTGGATTGCATCTTGTATAGCCAGATTTGTGATATGTCAGAACTCAGCCTTACCTATTAGTCTCTTTCTATTAAGAAAATTGGACCTTGAGATCATTTTATTAAGTGAGATAAGTCAGACTGAAAAAAATAAAGAATCATCTGACTTCAGTTACATGTGGAATATAAAACTGAAAGTAAAACTGGAAGAAAGAAAAATTCTTGGTCACAGTCAGTAGTTTAGTGGCTATCGGAGGAGAAGTGGAGAGAGGGTGGGGGAGGTGGGAGGGAGCATCAAGTATATGGTGATGGAAGAAGAACTGACTCTGGGTGGTGAGCAAATAATGCAATGCATAGATGAGGTAATACAGAATTGTATACCATAAACCTATGTAATTTTTACCAACCAATGTCACCCCAATAAATTTAACAATTAAAAAAACTAACTTTATATTTTACTTCAGTTTGAATTAAGTTTTCTGTAATTAAAACAAAAGCAGCACAATTTATATGAAAGTAATTCTGGAAATGGAGGGTGCTGCAAGAAGGTTGTCCTCAATTAAGGTATAGATAAGATAGATATTGAAATTTTCTCTATGTGAGAACTTGATGACAATTGTTTTACGGTAGGGAAACAGTTGTTAACTTGTGGTCTGTCTAATGTTTGGACATAGACCTTTTGCTTAGCAAGGCTACAGCATTAGGAAACATGGCACAACTTTTAGAATGGTGTTACTTGTGCCATTTCTTGCAGCTTCAGTAAGTTTACTCTTCTCAGAGATAAGCGGTTTGTCTGAAAGCCATGAAAGATCTGCAGCTTTGCTTCGAGAGGTTTTCCTGCCCACAAATCTCATGGCATGTTGATGAAATTTAAATATTTTGAGTGATTTCAGGATTTAGTGAGTTAGATTTTTCTTCCCCATTTATAATATGAGTTCAGGCAGTGATAGTAAAGTTAAAATCTTGGCAGGATTTTAAATTGGGACATAGGGAAAGCTTGATCCCAAAAGCTTCCCTAAAACAACTTCAGTAAGAACAATCTTTGTTTGTCAAAGGGGACAATCACTTCAGAGTAGAAAAGAGTTGAGATGCTGCTATGGATAAAAAGACAATTTACCTTTACTTTGTTCACTGGGTCTACAATGGTCAATTTACCCAAGAATAATTTTAAATTGAGGGCTACGATGATAGAGACACTCATTAACAGTGGAATGTTAAGGCAGTTAATCTCAGGACTCACACATTTTATGACAAAGAACCCCTCTTTTTCCTTTGGATGACATAGTAGGCAAATGTTAAGTTTGAAACTGTGGGAGCCCTTTTTTTCTGCCTTGAGTAATAACAACCTGAATGTGAAGGACAAGAATAAAGAGGAAGACAGATGCAAGCAAATTCACTTCACTTTTAGGTAAAATCCAAAGAAGAAAATGAACAAACAGAACAGAAACAGATTCACAGATATAATGTTAGGATTATTGCCAGATGAAAAAAGGCTTGGTGGAGTGGGTGAAATAAGGAGAGGGGAATGGGAAGTTCAGTATGGTTGTTACAAAGTTATATTTATGGGGATGGAGAGCATAGCGTGGGAATATGGTCAAAAATGTTGCAATGATAGAGTGTAGTGTCAGATGGGTTCTTGACTTGTGGGAGTGGTGGGAGGAGGGCTGGAGGGGTGGGAGAAGAGAGGGAGCAATCAAGTACAAATTCATAGTCATTAAATAGTCACAGGAATGTAACATGCAGCATAGGGCATACCATGAATAAAAGCGTAATAACTATATACGGTGTCAAATGGAAATCAGAGATCTCAGAATGAGGATTTTGTAAGACATATAACCATCTCACCTCTATGTTATATACCTGTAACCAATATAATATTGAATGTCAAATGTAATTTTTTAAAAATTAAAAGAGTAAAAAAAAATAAACAGAACAAATTTTTAAAGATTTATTTTATTGTTTGACAAAGAGAAAGAGACAAAGAAACGAAGAGAAAGGGGTGACGAGAGCAGTCTCCACAGCCATACATCATTAGTTTCGACATAGTTTCATTCCATACAGGTGGATGTGGAGCCACACACAGTGGGAACGGAACCGTGGGCCTTCCACATGAGAAGCAGGCCCCAGCAAAATGGAGGCCTTCCACATATGTCCCAGTTCAGCATATGGGTCTGCACAGGCTGGGGCCAGTGCTCAATCTTGGGACTCCACAGCTGCAAGGCAAACACTCAACCCACTGAAGCCATCCTGGCATCCCCAAAACAAAATTTTAAGTGATAAAAAAAAAGTAAAAAACTCTCAGGAAAATATATATGGAGCACTGAAAAAATTTTGCTTAAAATGTTCCCTACCTCTAAACTTTTTCATTTACATGAACCCATTAGCTAACAAATTACTTTTTGTTTAAATTAGAGTTGGTTGCTTGGTTATTTGCAATAATAAGCATCCATGGCACTGTATATTAATTTTTTTGAACAAGTAATAACATATTGATTATAGAAGGAAGAGTTTGCATGGAT
>PVKE010002953.1:0-76747 GCA_004027555.1 Craseonycteris thonglongyai
CATCCCCATAACACCACTTCATGGAATGATCTTGTACAAAGGATTAAAAAAAATTAGCATTTAAGTCAATGCCATCCAACACGAAAAGAATTGCTTTTTTAAACAAATAGTTCTGAAAATCTGGAGGGCTATATGCAGAAGAATGAAGTTGGACCCTTAGCTTTTATCGTATACAACAATTAACTCAAAAATGGATCACAGACATAAAGGTAAGAGCTAAAATAATCACACCTTGAGGGGGAAATGCAGGGGTAAACCTTTATGACCTTAAGCTTGGCAAAGTATTCTTACCATGATATTAAAATCATGAGCAACAACAAATAGATGAATTGGAGTTCATCACAATTAAAAGACTTTTGTGGTTTCAAAAGGCACCATCAAGAAAGTGAAAAGAGGGATGCTGAGATAGCTTAACAGGATGAGCACTTGCCTTGCAACCGAGAGGTCCTGGTATCAAATCCTGGCTCTGGTTCATGAAAACTCATATGCTAAAATGCAGGGCAACTGGTAACCGCCAAATCCTGCTGTGAAGGTTCTCGCCTCCCATGCAGGAGGCCCCCAGTCCAGTTCTTGCTCCACAAGGCCCCACATCCACCTGTGTGGAATGAAATCATGTCATAACTAATGATTTGCAACTATGGAGACTGCTCTGGGCCCTCCCCCTTCTCTCTCTCTCTCTCTCTCTCTCACCTTCTCTCAAATAATAAAATAAATCTTTTTTTAAAAAGGGAAGAAAGTGAAAAGACAATCCAGAGAAATGAAAGAAAATATTTGAAAATTGTAATTTATGTGACTTTTATTCACAAATGAAGAATTCTTGTAACTGAATAATAAAAAGACAACTAACCTAATTAAACATGAACAAACTATTTGAACAGACATTTCTCCAACAAATATACATACACGGCCAATAGACATGTGAAAAGATACTCAACATCTGTCATCAAGGAAATACTAATCAAAACCACATTGAATACTACTTCACACCTCTAGGAGGGCAAGAGTCAAAAAGTCAGCTATCAACAAGTATTAGGGGAGGGGAGGGAAACATTGTCAACTTCATACACCGCTGATGGGAATGCAAATTTGAGCATCTGTTTTGGAAAACATTCTGGCTATTCCTCAAATGACTTACAGGGCCCTTCTGTTTATCCCCAAGCTCCAGCAATGGGGACCCCTCACTCTCCAGATAGCACAGGCCAGCCTGGACCTGAAACAAGGGTGAATATGACCCGGGTGGAGCCTGGCCTTTCAAGCATCACAGGGTTTGCAGCCTGTAAGGATAAAGAAAAAACAGGGGCCCTGAGAAAGGACTGGGAGGTTCCTAGAAGGGGAAGAATCATCTTTTGGCAAACACCTCAGGCTGCTGTTTATGGGTGATGACATACAGATGGAATATTTCCAAGTCAGGGACTTTCAGTAAGTCTTAGAGGTTCTGTTCTCGAGCTTGAGTCCATTTCCTTCACACCAGGCACCCTCCTCACACTGAGAAATGACACCCAAATGTTCTCTCTGTTAAAACGAGAGTCACAGGGACTTCAGTACCTGGTTATAAACCCTATGTTTCCATCAATTCATTAACACATTTTATGAGCATCTGCAAAGGCTCGGAATTTTCTAGAGTGACAGGTACAGTGGAATCTCAAAAGAATAAGTGCACATGATACTGGATAGAAAACTCTCATACCCAAGCTTTCAATAATAGAAACTAGTCTGCTTGGGAAGCTACTCAACTCTGGGTTTTCAATCCTTTGCCTGTACAATAAAGGGGCCAGTCTGCATGATTTCTAAATTTCTTTCTTACAGGGCTCTTGTACTCAAGAAATTTATAATGTGGTGAACACCCAAATTCCAGAAATTAAGCAACAATGTTTTTGTCTATGCAATTGCATCAGCTTATCTAGTCATAACATGTCCCTTTGTTCCTGGCTTCAACTGTCTTACCACTTTGGAGTCCCCGGGGCTGCCTGGGCCTTGGAAACACCAGATGTATGCCTTCCCCATTCCACATGGTCTCATCCATTAAAATAATTGCTAAGGAAACCACCAGTGCCCACAGGAAGCTCAGTCATAGATTAATGTCATCAAGTCCTGAGCGCCAGCAGCAGATGGTCAGTCCTGTCTGATCACCCTTTCCCTACACAGACCACCACCAGCTGAGTTTCTCTAGAAGCTGCAGAGCCATCTGGATGAGATGAAATCCCAATGCTTTACCACCAGCTGGGAGGAGGTGCTCACATTCCCACTGGGCAGGCAGCCTGAACAGCTTCTGTGACTAGAAGTCAGCGTGTCCCTTCTATGCCAGCTAATGAGGTCCCAAGCACCGAAAGGTGCCCCTACCCCAAGGCTGCAGTGGATGAGGGGTGGCAGGGAGTGGCATGCAGGCTGGAACTGGTTGCAAACTTTTGCATAGGATACCAACTCCTCCATGGCATGAGATGGTCTAGGCTCCCGCATAACTCATCACTCGACTTTCCATCTGCTGTCTCATAAGAATGAGGGGAGGCCACAGAGCATCATCTGCTCAGTGCATATCTATGGGTCTCTTCAGGGAAGATGAGCTGCTGAGGCCTCGTGGCTTCAGTAGCTCTGACCTTCACTTCTGCCAGCACCCCCCTAGAGGTGCATGTCTTTCACTCCCACTAAGGAGCCTTTCAGGGAATTGTTTCCAACAGCTGTAGGCTCTCCATGGGAATAAACCATGCAGAGTCATGGGAGATTATCATGCTGACTCCCTCACCTCCCCACACACATGCATATATTAACAATTGTGAATCGGAGGACGACGTTTTCCTAGTTTGGGCCTGAGTCTTTTAAATTTCCTTCAAGCATGGGTTTGGGACAAAGCTATGCCTCTGGGACAAATTTATATGTCTCCCTTCAGCTATAGGGCAATCCTTTTTTAAAAAAATAATTGTTTATGTTTCAATTACAGTTGGCATACAATATTATATTTGTTTCCGGTGTGATTAGACATTTACACAACTTACAAAATGATCACCGCAATAAGTGTAGTACCCATTTGACACCATATATAGTTATCAGTATATTATTGACTGTATTCTCCATGTTGTACTTTAAACCCCAATGACTGGTTTGTTTATTCTGTATTCTCAGTTAGAGGATGTCTGTTCAGAGTCCTCAGGAGGTTCTCAATGACTACTGTTCTGTAATATAGTTGTAAGTTTGATGTGGCCATGAGAGGAGACCAGCACAACGTTTACCCACCTCAGCATCAGAAGCAGAAGTCTTGGCAATCCTCTTAATAATGGCCAACACTTGGCTCATGCCTTGACCTGGCATGGCATCCTCCAGCAGACCTCCCAAGATACCCTCCCCTCCTCCACCGTAACAGAAGCAGAAGTGGCCTGGACTGGCTATGAGAGTGACCCTCTTCCCTAGCCCCTCCTGTCCAGGAATTTGGCTGGACCCTTATTTCTGGGCACAGGGATCTCAATGTAGAAAAGCAAGTCCCTGGGGCTGGTCCAGGACAGTCATTGCTGAGAAGAGACACCATGGCAGTGGACTCAGTGAGCAGCATCCCCAGGCCTGTAGAGCCCCGACGACACCACATGTTCGAAGTCTGGGTAAGACCTGGTATCAGCCCTAGGCCTATAACCCTGGACCACAGAATGGTGCCCTCCCTTTGCCAGGGTGTTTCTTCCTAGGTAGCACCTTCCAAGCCATGATGGACCGATGGCAAGTACCACCGGGACACCGTGTCACACAAATGAGTGACACACCCCAAATGTCTGCAAGCACAGCTGCACAGAATATCACAGGGATGCACACAGAGCTGCACAACCACATCTCCAGTGTGCTCCACCAGTGATGGTAGCTCCCACAGGCCACGGGTCTGCACAGAAATGCATGATGACTCAGTCACACACGGACACAGCCCTGTGGCCCACAGAGGCAGAACGCCATGCTACAAAACACAGAATGCCATGTGTACGACTCATTCAGAGAAAAGTCACAGGCACACCAGTGAAACAAGCACCCCATATGACAGACCCTGCTCCACTATTACCCACTGAGGCCACTTAGCTAGGAAGTGGGAGAGCTACGACTTGGAACCCAGCCTTAGGAACTCAGGGGGCCCCATCTGTCCACAGTGTCCCCTGAGTCCAGTGCTGATCTCTTTCCCTTTCCACCTCACCATGCTCAGTCCTTGTCCTGCCCATCCCTATCCCCTTCTCTCCTGTGCATTGTTTGGACTCTCGTCTCTCACCTTTTCTAGGCCTTAAATCCTTGGAGGCATCTCAATCATCTTTTGGCATCTTTGCATCTCAGCTTTGCTTTTAGAAGGTATGGATAAAACAGACTATAAAGTTACGCTAACATGTTCCTCATAAGAATACCCAGATTGAAAAGGTGCCTACCGATTCATACAAGTGGCCAGGAATGATTTGTTTTCCTTTTTAGAATGAGGTGTAGGAAGTGGTCAGGGGGTAAAGACCAGAGCTTTAGATGCTAGAAACCTCATTCTACAGCCTGGCAATCACTCAGCCAACTTCAGGAAGGTCATTCATACTCATCTGTGTCTGCCAATGCTGGTTCCAAAAATCACACCAGCCGTCCCACATGGCTGGGATCATAACAGTTGATCTCTTTTCACAGACCTCATCTCAGCCTTGAGATGCAAATTAAGACCTGGGTAAACACCAGTCTTATCAGAATGCCATTAGCATGCGCATTGCTAACCAATGACTTCTACTTCCCATTTTGGCAAGAGTACAGGATCTGAGTAGCCTTTTATTTTTCTTACAAAAGCCTCTCTTTTACAAGTCTTTAACTTCTGATAATGTGCTCATAAAGTACAATTCCAGCGCAAAGTGGAGACAATTAAATTAAAACTTAATGGGGCTTGAAGAGCTGGGAAGTTCCTAGCACGGAAGTAAACAGAACTCTTGCCTTGTGGTTTTTCTCATCAAGTGCCCAGCCCCTCTGAGAAGCTAGGTTTTCCATCAGTTAACTCTCAGTTCAAATATTTCCAGCTGAAAAACCAAATAAAGCCAGGAGAGGTTTGTGTTGGAAGAAAAGCAAGTTAACTGGGAACATTTGTCCAACTGATATGATGCCATCCTAAGGCCTCCGGCTCAGTCTGGCAGCATGTACAATCTCCAACTCCCTGGACCCTCACAGTAGCCTTTCAGATTGGGGTTACCTTCAGTGCCCTGGAGCAGTGGGGTGGGCAACGGGCAGCTGAGCAGGTCTGGGATTTGCCCTTCCTCCTCTCCTTGTTGAGTTACCTTGGGAGAGTTTCTGGAATACTCTAAATGGGTTTCTTCTTGGGAAGGGCCCTGAGGTAGGGATGAAATGACAAAATGAATATAAAGCAAAGTGACCTTGGTTATTGGAGGTGGTGGCTGTGTTGCCATCTTCAGAGTGAAGTCTCAGGCATCACATGAAATTTCTGAAAGGTTTGAATATGGGGTGAGGCAGAAGGAGGTGCCTCATGTGAAGTCTCTGCTCTCAACAACCAGATTAAGAAAAGTCATAAACAGCCTGTTTCTAACCACAGCTGGAGCCCTGGGGCCAAAGAATACAAAAACTAACGCAAAGGACAACTCAAGGGAAATTCTCAGTGGACTTGGTATTTTCAGGAATAGCCTCAGATTTTTAGCAAATCCATTTGTATTCCTTTTCCTCTCTTACTCTATCTACCCTTCTCTCTCTTGCCCTTTCACTCTCAGCTTTAGAATTTAATATAGATCTATTGTTTATTATAGTGGGCCTGCTCAACATTTTCAGACCTTTTGGGAGAAATGACGATTTTTCATTCCATAGTGGAAGTCCTTGGGAGTGTGCAGGGCTCTGAAATTGCAGTCTAGGGTCCTGCAGTTCGGGCTCAGTGCAGTCACATTGGGAGGAAATGGGTGCACACAGAAAGGTCCCTGTCCCTTCCACTGCTGTATGGTCTGCCACCCGTGGGAGGTGGGGATGTCAGGGGGCTTAGAGGGGTGAGGTGGACTTTGAACCACAGGCTGTAATATACTCCCGGTGTCACTGGATTTACTCTGCTAGGCCTTGGTTTCTTCCTCCATAACGTGGCTGCTGCAGTTGCGTAGGTCAGGGGAGCTTTAAAGTACTACCTGCTTCTTCATCGGCGTTCCGTGAAATCAGCTTCTCTTACCATCCTTCTCTCTCCTCCTCGGCCACAGTGCGTTCTCCTTCAGAGAGATGGAAACCTGAGGTGGTGAGTGTGAGGCAGTGAGGAGGGGTTAATCTGGATTTTCTGTGCTTCACCTGGAGGTCTCACCCCCCAGATGGTAGGAGAGAGAAGAAGAGGACCCTGCTCAGCCCCTCCTCCTTAACCTCCGAGCCCTGCAGTGCAGATGTTTGCTTCCTGAAACACTCAATAAGTCAGACCAGGCTACCTACTGGCCTGTGGCTCCTGCCTGCGGGCTTAGAGGAAGCTCAAAGACCGAAACCACCACTCTCTCCAGCCTTCCTACTTAGTCAACCAAGTCATACTCCTGCTCCAAGACCACCCATCACCCAGGAACTTCCTGTGAGGTTCCCAACCCCGTCCCACATGTTGTTCCCAGCCCCACCCCACTCCACGTTCTTTCCATTGGGCTAGAAGTTGGGATGGTTCCCAAGAACCACCGGGGAAAGCGCGCTGACCTTGGAAGGGCCCCCCTCAGCCCCCAGCAGACACTCTAGGGAAGATGCTTACACACAGCCCAGGCTCCCTTTCAGAAGAGAACTTTGTGGGGGTTCAGAACAAACCACCCCCAGATATGCCTCAGTGGTTATGTAGGTTGCTTTGAGCTAAAGGCAGTTTTCGCTTAGGGCTCAAAAGAAACTTCTGCCCCTCTCTTTAACAATTTAGAAGAATTTGAGTTGTGGGCCTTGCCCATAAAACAGCAGTCCCCAACATTTTTGGCCCCAGGGACCGGTTTCGTGGAAGACAATTTTTCCACGGACATGGGTGGGGGCAGAGGGGGTGATGCGCATGCCCAGTTCACAATAAGGTTCTCTGTCCTCTGAGCAGCTAATGCCACCGCTGATCTGACAGGCGGCGGAGCTCAGGCGGTCATGGGAGAGAGGCGGAGCAGCTGTAAATACAGATGAAGCTTCCCTCCCTCCCCTGCCGCTCCCCTTCTGCTGTGTAACTGGGTTTCGCTACCAGTCTACGGCCTGGGACTTGGGGACCCCTTCCATAAAAAGTTATCATGTGTTTCCTTTTGACCTATCTGTAGGGCAGGGCAAACTTCTCTTTACTAAACATCTGCTTTTTTTATCATCATGCAAAACTCTGACACCCCAAGGCCCCTTGCCTCATCCCTAGCCCAGTACGTCTTACACCCATGTTCTCTTTCTAGCTCTGACCCTTTCCTGCAGGTGGGATCTCTGACTCTATGTATGCCGGGTTCCCATGCATATGTTATGTATGATTAGATTTGGTTGCTTACTTTTGCTAATCTGCTTCATACCTATTTGATTATTAGACCAGCCAAAAGAAGCTTGAGGGTAGAACAAAGTGTGTTCCTCCCACACGCCTCCCGCCACCAGCTCTCAGCTTGTCAGAGATGATGCATGGGGCTTCTTTTTCAGGTCCTCCAATTAGCTTGTGCAGCATGCTCCCTCCTTCCACCTGCTTTCCTTAAGCGTGCCTCAGTGAACACTGGCTTCTGCTCTGTGAGGTTTCAAGCCGGAAGCCAAAGAGATCACTCCCTCCCACTCATGCCTGGGCTTGAATGCAGAAAGAATGCAATGACTCCCCAGAAACAGCACTTTGCAGGTAAAGCTGATCTCTCTCCAAATACAGGATTTTCCCTGGCCTATCAAATGCATAACATTAACATGAACTGGTATGAACATGTGGCTAAATATGCCAAATCAATCTAAGCCTACTTTGAGAAGGTACATTTCAAAGGAGAAATAAAAAATGCATTAACTAGGGGATGCCAGCGTAGCTCAGTGACTGAATACTTGCCTTGTGGTTCCGAGGTCCAGGGCTCAGTTCCCAGCCCCAGCCCATGCAACTCCCCTATGCTTAACTGCAGTGTAACTGGTAACCACTGGGATGGTTCAGCTGCAAAGGCGCTCACCTCCCATGAGGGAGACTCCTGGTTCAGTTCCCTCCCCCCTGTGGCCCCACATCCACCTGCGTGGGGTACAACCATGTCATAATTAATGATGTACAACTATGGAGACTGCTCTGAGCACTCTCCTTCTCTCTCTCTCTCTCTCTCTCTCTCTCTCTCTCTCTCTCTCTCTCTTTCTCTCTCTCTTTCTCTCTCTCATCTTCTCTCAAAACAATAAAATAATCTTAAAAAAAAAATACATCAAGCCGTACAACATACAGCCCACAAAGAGAGCAACATCCTGTACGTTTCTCGGTCTATACTCTGTCTTCAAGCTCCTCAGGCCCAGTGAGCTACCACAGACACCCCTGCAGTGCTGCCCGCTGCCCTCCACCCTGCCTGCTCTCAGTCTCCACACCAATGCCTCTAGTCATTCCCCTGAGAGCACCGCAGCACCCGAGCCGGGCAGGCTGAGGGGGAGGGATTTGCAGTCCAATCTCAGAGACATTATGTCAGAGATCTTGAGTGAGCCCTATTTTCACCGAGGACAGACACAAGTCAAGGCATGGCATGACAGCAAGATGGATTCCAGTGAGATCAGCGACTCTCCATCTTAGCGTGCTTCAGGGTCATCTGTGAAGATGTGTGTATTTAAGTGATCAGGGCTCATCCTGAAAAAATCTGATTCTGAAGGTATGAGATGTATTTAGTTGCCTGTTTTAAAAAATCCATAATTAATTTTGCTGCATCCAAGTGTGAAAAGCACCAGACTAGATCATTGGAAAATTTTATTCCAATTAAGAGTGTGTGTCAGTTGAGGGCGGGCCAGGGTTTGGAGTTGCCTTATGGAGCCATTTTCAAAACACAGGATAATGAGCTATATTTCTAGTTCTTCATGGAAAAGAGGAATGAGCTGGCTGATACCTGAAGGCTTTTTATAGTACAAAATTTTTCTTGTATTTTATCAATATTATTTGCATGAGGGCAGGACCCAGACATGCAAAAGGTGAATCCCTTGCTTTGATATGTGCCCTTTCAGTTCAAAAGAAAGAAAGAAAGAAAGAAAGAAAGAAAGAAAGAAAGAAAGAAAGAAAGAAAGGAGAGAGAGAGAGAGAGAGAGAGAGAGAGAGAGAGAGAGAGAGAGAGAGAGAGAGAGAGGAGGGGGGAGAGAAAGAGAGAGAAGAAAGAAGAAAGAAACAAACAAACAAACAAACAAACAACAGCAAGCAGTCATAGAACCTCTTGGGAGCTTCCTTCCAAACACCGTTGTGATGCTATCTACAGCATCTCCCTCAAATTGTTTTCTGCTTAGCATTTTTAGTTGCCTAAACTGAACCATTTCTTCACAGTAACTTGTGGCTCTCTGGTGAACCCAAAATAGGCTCTTCTGGAGAATCTGAAGCTCCCATCCTTGGCCACATGAATGAGAATCTTCCACTTGTAATATATTCCTCTAGTCCCCACCCTTTACATCTTGTTGGCTCTTTTCCCCTGAATGCAATGACTTCCGAAGGGCGCGTCACATTGACCTGTGTCTGCTCCATTTGGGATAGGATGTCCTGCAATTCCTTCCTGGCACAGCATAAGGAGCCACGCCAGGCTTTGCAGTACTTGTGGTTAATAGAGCAGAAGGATCACCCACAAAACCATTATAGGGGTCTCTCTGCTCCCAGGGGCAGGGTGCTAGGGTGTGCAATAACAATTATGAAGAGCCTCCTTGGTTCCAGAGTCATCAGGGAACCAGCCAAAGAGCCTATGGTTTTCACAGAAACACTATGAGAAAGGTGAACAAGAGCTCCCATGCTGCTGCTCTGATCTGAACAAAGGGAAAATCAGCAGCAGGGAGATGAGTAATAGGGCGAGGAGGGGCTTGCTGCCCCTATTCTGCTGGGACCGAGCCTGCCACGGTGAGATCCACAGCTGAGCAGACGGTTCCTCTCCATCTGGAGATGCCCCAGGCTTGGATCTATTTGGTCAGAATCATGATCCAACTGTGTCTCTTTTCTCAGTATAAGTCCAATTTAGAAGATGTCTTGAATCCATAAATCACTTCAAGTGCTTTTGCAGAGTAAAGTTGAGAACTTACACAAACAAATTAAATAAACTACATAACCAGCAAAATCATTCTGCTTTTTCTGTTTGTTTTCTTTCTTTGCTTCTGGAATCTGTAGCCTATGTATGGAGAGTACATGCTTATGGATGCCTCCTCTTACCTCCATTTTATTACTTTTTAAAAGATATTTATTTTATTGTTTGAGAGAAGGTGAGAGGGATGGGGTGGGGGGCTGGAGGGTAGGCCCAGAGCAGTCTCCAGAGTTACACATCATTAGTTGTGACATAGCTTCATTCTACACAGGTGGATGTGGGGCTGCACAAGGCAAGAACTGAACCTGGGGCCTCCTGAATGGGAGGCGAGAACCTTAACTCTGAGCCATCCCAGTGGTTACCAGTTGCACCCCAGTTTAGCACATAAGGCTGCATAGGCCCGGGTGAGGAACTGAATCCCTGACCTTGCAATTGCAAAATAAGTGCTCCACCGATGAGCTAGCCCAGCATCTCCTTAAATTACTTTTTTCGGGGAAACTGGGATGGCTCAGTGGGTTAAGTTCTCGCTTTGCAGCGCTGGGGACCGAGGATCAAATCCCGGCTCTGGCTCCAGCCCGTGTGGACCCATACGCTGAACTGGGAAGTTCCCCCAGTTCAGTTCTCACAGGGGTGAGACCCCGGCCCAATTCCTGCCCTGTGCAGCCCTGCACCCTCCTGTGGAATGAAACTACGTAGGAAAACCAATGATGTACAACTATGGAAACTGCTCTGGGCCCTCCCCCTTCTCTCTGTCTCTCTGTCTCTCTCTCTCTGTCTCTCTGTCTCTCTGTCTCTCTCTCTCTCTCTCTCTCTGTCTCTCTCTCTCTCTGTCTCTCTCTCTCTCTCTCTCTCTGTCAAAAACAATAAAGATAAATCTTTAAATTATTTTTTTCTAGGTGTTCTTAAAGTAGCAAACCTTACAGGTATCTCAGTCATCTTCTCTGGTCCTCACTCTGCTCTTATGTAAGGTGATTTTTGTTTCTGTTTAACATATTTTTTTCTTGTGGCAATTTAAACTTGTTTGCTCTAGCTATATGCCAAACAAAATTAAAAATCAAACACATAAACTGAATCACAAGACTAGAACATTCTTATTCCCTGCTGGGCACTTACAATCATCTTCCATATGCTTATACCTCATCAGTCATTCACAGTCCTCTCTCTCCTCCCAAACTTGATATATCACTAGAAAAAAAATTCCCCTCAAATTTAAGGAGGTTTAAGAAGAAAATCACCAAGGCTTTTCAAATTTGTAGTCTCTGAGGCCTAGAGTTTGGGGTCTGAGGTCAGGAAGAAAAAGAGACTAATCTAGAATAGTGTAACTCTTAGCAGTATCTTAAACACTTTTGTATTTTTTCACTGGATTCTTACCACAAAAGGATTGAAGAAGGCAGGATTTGTTATTCACATTTGGCCGTGAAGAAATGTAGTTCTCAAAGAGGCTCAGTCTTTTGCCCAATGTCACATCCACGGTAGTCCATAGATTTGGAGCCTTGCACCCAAATGTTTTGATTATAAAGCCAGACTTTTCTGCCATACAGAGGCCATCCCCCTTTTGTGAGTTTAAGTGTCTACATTTGTCATTAGCAGCTACCACTCTGCATTTGTGCAGTTGCCACCTCTCAGCGTCCTTCAAACTCACAATGTGGATGAAGAAGGCTTTCTCTCTCTCTTTTCCCAGACCTTGAAATCTTGGAGGCCGTCAAGGAAGAATGAGGAAAATTCTCTCCCTCCATCCCTCTCTTTGGCTCTCCTTTTACCCCTCTTCAGTATACTCTCTGCATAAAAACCAGAACAATCCAATGAAAGGATAAGCCACTCATTTATCTTCCTAAGATCCACACCTTCATGTAAGCTCTGGGAGAAGTTCCTCCATGACCTCCATGAGGCTTTCTTCCTGGAGGGAACTTAAAACAGGAAGTTCACGGTGCCAGGAGAGCTCAGCAGTTGAGCGCTTGCTGTGTAATTCCGAGGTCCGGGGTTCAATTCCCGGCCCTGGCCTGTGCAACCCCACATGCTGACCTGCGGTGCAACTGGTAACCACCAGGATGGCTCAGTGGCAAAAGTTCTCGCCTCCCGTGTGGGAGGCCCCCAGTTCAGTTCCTGCCTCGTGTGGTCCCACATTCCCCTGTGTGGAATGAAACCATGTCACAACTAATGATGGAGACTGCTCTGGGCCCTTCTCTCTCTCACACACACCTTCTCTAAAACAATAAAAAATAAATCTTAAAAAGAAGCAACCACCCTGAAACAGGAAGTCAGTAGGTGGAACTGTGGCCCCGCTGCTACGGCTGGTGTTGGGGTTTAGCATCCTACCATGTCCCACTTCTCTTCTAGAGTCTCCTCACCTCAGCTCACACTTCTGCTGGTCCCAGTAGCTTAACTGGTGGCCTGAAATAGGCCCTCATCCATGAGGGGTTTGAGCATCTGGTCTCCACATACTTTTCATGCTGAGGTTACTGCATTTCCTTATTTACTGGCAAAATTGGGTAAAGGAGTATGATGAGACATTCTAGTAGATCACATCGGTGACAAGCATCTTTCTTCCTCTCTTCATGGTCCAATAGCAGCTCTGCTTGCTCCGAATGGGCGGCACTGGTTACCCTGCCAGGATGGTAGCTGCTCGACGTGCCTGCATTTCCTTATTTACTGTCAAAATTGGGTAAAGGAGTATGATGAGACATTCTAGTAGATCACATCGGTGACAAGCATCTTTCTTCCTCTCTTCATGGTCCAATAGCAGCTCTGCTTGCTCCGAATGGGCGGCACTGGTTACCCTGCCAGGATGGTAGCTGCTCGACGTGCCAGCTAGTCCCTTCAGACAAGGAGCCCCACGTGCTGGGTGGAGTTTTAGCTTCTAGTTTAATAGGATTCTTGCTTTGTTGCCTGGAAAAAGCCTTTCCCTCTGGGAGACCAGGACGGCTCACCTCAGAAGTCCCATCACTTCAGGAACCAGAAGCAGAGACTCCCAAAGTGAGTTGGGGGGGGGGGGGCATGAACATGTCTGCACTTGGGTCCCTCCCTTGGTTTCTGGACTAATGTACTCTGCCTATTAGGGACATCGTACCATCTAAAGGACATCGTACGTGTCTTTGATTTCCACTCTACACTGCATCCCAAAGGGTGAAGCCCCATCCTCTCAAAAATATTTGTTCTGAGTTGGCACTTCAGGTGTGGCTTGAACAGGCCATTTCCCCTCTATCCACTTTGTGGCTTCTGGGTAGTGTGCTATGTATGTAATGTGTGCCACCAACTCCATGGTACTGGGTCCACTGCTACCTCTCTTTATTGGACAGTAAATATCTTGGTACCTCTCTGTCTCTCTCTTTATGTATAGAATCCTGCGTGTTGAATGAAACATTCTGTACGTGTTTGGGTAATGGCGTTCTCTGAGTTCCCGTGGGCAGAAAAGGCAAAGCTCATAGGTGTGTCTAGTCCCTCAGAATGAATTTTTGACTTGGTTCTGTTGGAAGGGGTTCCTTTGCTAGCAATTGGTCAGTGGGTCATACTCAGAGCTAGGCTCAGGTGTTTGCAGGGTGGGCATTGGGCAGGGGCACCGGTTAGAGCAGCTGTAGGAGGCACAAACCCAAAGCACTGGATCCTAAATGGCTGTCATTCCTGCCATCATGACGGCTCTGTGTCAGGGGGCCAGTGAGGAGGCTGAGTGACATCAGTACGCCTAGTCGTGTGTCAACCTGGTTGTTTAGTCCCTCTTCGGTGCTGGATGCCTTCTGATGAGCATTATCACGTGATAAGGAGGCCTACCCCCTTTGCATATGCTCCCAGATGTCAACCCACAGGCCTCAGTCACCCAGTCTCTCTCCTTTCAGGTCCCTGACCAGCTGAGCAAGCCATTTGGCATGCCCTACACTTCATACCTACTCTATCCCGAGGTCACTACTCTTTCCACCCAAAGTGGATGGCCGAGTGCACTGTTTGAAGCTCTGCTCACAGGGAGGGATCATCCTCACCGCTCTCCAGACCACATCTGAGTCGGGCCGTATTGGGGCTGCACTCGAGGCTGTCCCCCAAGGGGCCAAGAGCAGAGGGCTCTCCACCAGCAGCACTCCCAGGAGCTGGGAGAGTAAAACCTTCATTTCTGAAGGGGGCTCTGGGTGGTGCCTCACAGCAGCCACCAGTCACCTTTCCATCGGTGCCTTCACCCCACGTAAAACCACACCCTTGTCCCCACCGATCCTCATCCCTTTCTACCGTCGTCTCTCCGTAGCTATTGTCACATCCTAGGATATAATATGAGTGACATTTGCTTCTTTACTTGGTTTATTTTTTTGTCTCTCCGCAAATACATGGCAGCTCCTTGAGGACAAGGATTTTTAGAGTTTTAGTTCCCAGCTAGATTCCAGCATCTATCACAGTACATATTCAAAAGAGTTGGTTAGATATTAATATGCATGAATAACACTGTCTTCTTGGAGAAGTCGGCCCTTCCAGCTGGGTTCCCCACTGTGGACGGCTTCCCTCTGCCAAGGGAGTGGCCCCTGCAGAAGCCCAGGCCTGGCAGTGAAGGCCTGGTCTGCATCTCCTCCCAGCGCATCTGCCCCCACTGCCCCGGGCGGCCTTCTCTCTGCTCACGCCTGTCTAAGTAGAGATGGGATCTGGGACAGTGACCAACTACTGCTGTGAACACTTAGCTACAGACCACTTTGTTCCATCTTTTGTGCTTGATAGACCTGTAGACTTGGTATGGCGACAGGTTAAGCCATGAAACTCTCTTGTTTCTCTACTGATTATCACCTTCTCCTTGGTTCACCTCATCTGATTCTCTGTAAATACCTCTCCTTACAGTAGCTACTCATAAATGCTGGTTCTTAATTGCCCTCCCAACCCCCCCTCTCCCTTTTTCGACCCTCACCCCCACTGTCTCTCCCAGCACAACCCCGCCCACCTGTCTGGGCCCTGGAATCTGGGACATGAGGCTCACAGATGGAGAACAAATCTCTCAGGGAAACAGGCCTCAGGGAGGAACCCCAGTCTCAGGAGCCTCCTCATTCCTGGCCCTTGTTCCCTGCCATCCCAGCTTCCCACCTGGCCCAGAATCCAAGAGACCCCTCACAGTGGCCCTGCGTGGACCCTGGGCCGGCCTGAGCCAGCAGCAGCAGGACAGTGAATGGCAAGGGCTCTGTCTGTGGACATTCCTCCTGGGGACCCAGAGCGGCTCTAGGCAGAGGGGGCAATGCAGGGGGACTTGCTCCTGTGGCATCTCAGTGTTCTGGGTGCAGCGCTCGCTCCTGCAGGGCTGAGGCTGAGATCACAGGACCCTACACCCCTGTCCACAAGCCTGGGGCTTGTCACACTGGGAGATGACTCATCCAGCACAGTTAGGATTGCTAGAGCCAGACTGAACGCTTCGTTTCTACAGCGTGAGGCACGTTTGCTTAGCTTCATTCAGTCTTAATTAGACAAAATTAGTCTTAGCCACATCACCAAATAAAATGGATGATTCAGTGACAGCGAATTGCCTGCTAGAAATGAAAGCTGCCCTGACAATGAAGATTTATTCCGTTATTTTTCCCTGAGCACTCTTAACTGACTGAATAATGTTGTAATGATCACTCTGGTATTGCCACGTGTGCTCTGAAGAATTGATAAAGGGATCTGTCCTCTGTAGTGTCCAGGGAGGTGCTTGGTGGCACCGTTCACACAGGAGAGAGCAGGATCTCTCTGCACCAGGGCCTCAGGGGAGTTCCATAGAGACCAGATTTGGGGGTCTGGAGACTTGGGGAGCAGGTGTGAGGAGGGTGAACCCGTACCACAGAAGAGACCTCTGGGTGGTGACTAAATAGCCATGAAGTCAGTTACAGGTGGCTGGAATAAGGGTGAGATGACAAGCACTCACCTGTCCACAAAAGGCCGGAACCAGAGGGCTCTGACAGGGGCTGCAGAGATTCAGACGCACCTGCACGGAGGAGTCGCACCTGGGCCTGGAAAGGACAGTGTGGTCCCAGCAGGTCCCTGGCCAGGCCTCGGGTGTCAGCAAAGGACTGCCCAGGGGTGGAAAGCCCCGGCGATCCCTGCAGCCTCTGTGAAAACCAAGATGTGTGTGCATGTGAGAACACATGCATATGTCTGTGTATAATGTGCTAATGCATGTATGCAGTTGTATACTGTGTACGTGTGCATGTGTAAACATACTCTGTGAGTGCATGTGTGTGCATGTTTGCGTGTGTGACTGGGGCATGGAAGGCATTGGGATGTAAGCTGATGCACTTATCCCCAAAGGTCTTCTGGGGACAAGTCCTCCTAATGCATAGAATTCAATCCTGTAACCAAATTGAGAAGCCGGGGAAGGACGAAGTGGAAGCTTGTGTAATCAGAAACACCGGCGTGAGCTTGTATTACGGGAGCTGAGCCCGGAGTTCAGCTGGGATCACCCACAGCACATTGCTGACGAGAAGGAAGAAGGGCCCAGAGCCGGGATGGCTCAGCAGGTTAAGAGCTCACTTTGCAGTCCCGAGGACTGAGGATCAAATTCCGGTCCCGGCCCATGTGGACCCATATGCTGAACTGGGTGTGCTTCCCATGCGGGAGGCCCCAGTTCAGTTCTCAGCCCAGGTTCAGCCCCTGTCTCGAGGGGGCGTGCCTCCCATGCAGGAGGCTCTCAACCCAGATCCCATCCTGCACACCTGTGTGGAACAAAACCATGTCAAAAACTGATGATGTACAACTACGGAGACTGCTCTGGGGCCTCCCCCTTCTCTCTGTCTGTCTGTCTGTCTCTCTGTCAAAAATAAAATAAATCTTTTTAAAAAATCTAATAAAATTTTGTATTCTGTAGAAAGAGATGTAATGAAGGCAAATTAAACAAGGTAAGAACATCTTTGAGACAGATTATCTTGGAGTTAGAATTTTAGACCTCAGCACACTAATTAAGTAGCTGACTATTAAATATTTGGTGCTTTAATACATACTTTTTGGGAAATCCTTGTACACATCCAAGCTTATTGATTTTGACATTTCAAAACTTCTCCATTATAACCACTGATATATTGTGTGTAGTTTGTTTCTGTTTTGTTTTGTTTGCCATTCACCAACAAAGTATAAAAGTAAAAATTATGGTGCAACATTATACAGGAGTCAGAGTTGTTCCAGGCGGGCGTTAAGACTTTGAAATAGTGCCCAGCAAAGTGCTGCTCTTAGGCCACATCCCGTAGGCCCCTGTGTTGGTAAATGGAGCTTTTTGGAATACAACCAGATCCTTTGTTTATGTGTTGTCTGTTGCTATTTTCATGCTGTAAAGGCAGAGTTGAATCGATGTCCCAGAAATGATGGGGTTCACAAAGCCTAAACTATTTACTACCTGCTCCTTTACATAAAATGTATGTTGCCCCCTGATAACAACAAAACTTGATGAATAAGAAGGAGACACCACTATGGTCAGTGAACAATATGTGCTTGTGAATGTTGTCTTTGGTTTGTCAACCAAACAGAGGATAGGAGGGCGCCACACAGTCAACAACTTAAAAATTGATGACTCTGAGTAGTGACTTTTAGTCATTTTATTTCACACATTAGGACTTTTTTTTTTTAATTGTTTTTGACAGAGAGAGAAGAGGGAGGGAGGGAAAGGCAGTCTCTACAGTTTTACCGGTACATCATTCATTTTTGACATAGTTTCATTCCACAGGTGGGCACAGGTCTATGCAGGACAGGAACCTGTCCAGGGCGTCCCACATGGGAGGTACGCCCCCATGAGCTGGTGGCCTCCCACATGAGAAGCACGCCTGGGATGGGAGCCAAACTAGGGGCCTCCCACATGGGAAGCTTGGCCCGGGGAGAACCGAACTGAGGGCACACCCCAGTTCAGCATATGGATCTGCACGGCCCAGGGCTGGGATATGATCCTCAGACCCCAAGACTATAAGACGCACTCAACCTGCTGAGCCATCCTGGTTCTCTATTTTTTCACAAATTAACAGGACAGGGAGTGCTCTCATAAAGTGGGGAACAATTGTTCATTCGTGAGTATGTTGCAAGTCTCATTCCCAGTCTTTGGCTCTCAAGACCCATTTGTATTAGATTGAAGACTTAGATTTATGCCTCCACCCATATCCTATGAAACATTTTTAAACATTCAACAAAAAAGTACAATCTAAAATGAAACAACACCACATGAAATAAGACTTTATCATATAAAAACCACAGGGAAACAATCAGATTAATTAAAAAATACTAAATATTGTATCTCCAAAACAAAAGGTCTATTAACCTATACCAGCAGTTCACATTAGAGACAATTTTACTCCTCGGGGGACATTTGGCAATGCTCTGAAAACATTCTGTTTGTCACGTTTGGGTTGAAGCGCTACTGGAATCTACTGGGTAGAGGCCCAAATGCTTTTCAATATCCCGCGGTACACAGGACAGCCTCCCAGAACAAAGAATTACCAGTCCAAAATGTCAATAGTGCCAAAGTTGAGAAACCCTGCCTGACTCAAACATCTGTGTCTATTTTCTTAATAACTTACTCCTAAATCAAAAGTTAAGTACTTAATACAAATACAGAGGCCTATGTCCCTTATACAAAAACTTATGTCTGATGATTTTAAATGAAGACCTCCTTGGTTATAAATTCTAGGTTTTCAAAATGATCTGAAAGAAATTTTAAGAACTGTCAAAGATGAGTCCACCATCCACAATCTGAAATAAAATGGCAAAGTTGAATATACTGCCTACTATATTGTAAGGGGCAGCTATGCTAATCGGGCATGTTCTCTCTGAGCAAACAAAGCGCTGACCTCCTCATAAAGGTTTTAGTCTGGTGATAAGGTGGGTTGCCATCACCATGGAAGCATAGTTACCCGAGTGAGACTGTTGTGACTGGCTAGAAATTAGAGGTATTTTTTACTGAAGTCATTGCAAGCTTGGCAAATTGAACCTGTTTCAAACTGTTTTTGAGGGCTGCTTGTAACTGTGGTTAAGAAACAATCCCTAAATATGTGTAATTTTTTTTTTTTTAGTAATTCTCAGATTACTTTATTCTCCCACAGAAAACTTTTTGAGGCTGTGCAATTCGATATCAAAGAATCAAAATTTCTATCATAGTCAATAAGGTCCTCTGTAATCAGGCCTTCCTCTCTTCTCCCTCACTCCCCAGCCCCACACACACTGTCCCCTTCACTCACTGTGCTCCTATCACACTACTTTTGGCTCTTCCTAGAACATGCCAGGCCTCTCCCACCCTCAGGGCCTATATACTTTCAGTTCTCTTTCGGTAATGCTATTCTCTCTCTTCATACTGTTAGACCTCAGCTCCAACACCATAGCATTAGAGATTTCTTTCCTGACCACCTAGAGTTCAAGTCACCCCAAACCCAGACATTGTATATCCTATTGCTATATCATTTATCCAGAGCACTTATCACTATCAGAAATTATTGTATGTCATTCTTTACTTCCTTACCTGCCATTACTCACCACTGCTTCAAGATTGTTAGCCTTAGGAGGATGGAGGCTTTTCCTGTCTTCTTCTTGTCTGCATCCTCATCACTGAGAAGCAACCACCTATTAAGTTCTCAATAAATATTTAGCACACTAGAATTCAATTAATGAATACATGTATGAATAAAAAATGTGTCACAATATTTTTATCTGGGAAACAAAGGACATGATATTCATTATGACTTCTCTTTCATTTCTGATTGTGTTTGTGTCTTCTCGTTTTCCTTAGCAAGTCTAGCCAGGGGGCAGTGTCAATTTTATTAATCTTTTCAAAGAACCAGTTCTTTGTTGCATCAATTTGGTCTATCCTTGGGAATGTTCCACGGGCACTAGAAAAGAATAAATAGTCTGGTGTTCTGAGATGAAAGTCTCTATAAATGTCGATTATGGTCATCTGTTCTAATGTGTCACTTAAGGCTGTTATTTCCTTATTGATTTCCTCTTCAGATGATCTATTCCTAGTTGTCAATGGTGTATTTACGTCCTCTACTATTATAGTGCTTTGGTTAGTTTCTCCCTTTAGTTCTATTATTATTAATAGTTGCTGGATATATTTTGATGTTCCCTGATTAGGAACATACGTATTGATAAGTGTTATATCTTCTTGATGTATTGTCCCCTTTATCATTATGAAATGCCCTTTTTGTTTCCTGTTACTTTTTTTTCATCTGAAGTCCATTTTATCGGATATAAATATGGCTATACCCACTTTTCACTGCATGACATTTGCTTAGAGTATAATTTTCCACCCTTTCACTTTGCATCTATATTTGTCTTTGCAGCTGAGATGTGTCTCTTGAAGGCAGCTTATGGTTGGGTTTTGTTTTTTGATCCATTCTGCCACTCTGTGCCTTTTTATTTGCGAGTTCAGTCCATTTATTGGGTTGGCCAAAAAATAATTGTGTTAATGCTAATATCAGTAAAGACACTGATGGAATTCAATCAGCATTTAATGGCAGGAGAGATTGCTGAGAATCTTAACATATGAAATCGAGCATTGAAAAGCCACTTAAAACAACTTGAATACTATGTTAGTATTGGGTACTACATGAATTCATCGAAACTCATCTCACTAAGTGCATTAACATCTGAGATTCACTGTTAAAATGTAAAGAAACCAATCCATTTTTGAAACATATAACAGGCAATAAAAAATGGATTATTTACAATAATGTCAAACAAAAATGATTGGGGAACAAATGTGATGAACCTACTCAAAGTCCTTCAAAAGCAGATATTCATCAAAGAAAGGTTATGCTGTCTATTTGGTGGAATTTCACAGGCATTAGATATTTCGAGCTGCTGCCCAGGAACCAAGTAATTAACTCAGATGTGTACTGTCATCAGCTGCATAAATTAAATGGTGCCATCAAGCAGAGTTGATGAATTGCAAAGGTGTTGTTCTCCACCATGATAACACTAGACCACATACAAGTTTGGTCACTGGTCAAAAGTTGTTGGAGCTTTGATGGGATTTGTTACTATACCCACCATATTCTCCAGACATCGCACCATCAGGCTACCATTAGTTTTGTTCTTTGAGAAACACCTTGAATGGCAAAATATTTATTTTTGATGGAGATTCAAATTGTTTTTGAAACAAATTTTTGCCATAAAAGACAGGAATTTTTTTGAGTGTGGAATCATGAAGTTGCCTGGAAGATGGAAAAAAATATTGGGAAAAAGTGGGCAACACATTGTTAAAGTTTTTGTTTTCCATAAAAATGCCTTTTATTTACTCACAACAAAAAAAGAAAACACAATTATTTTTTGGCCAATCCAAGTCCATTTCCATTTAGGTGGATTATTGATATATGAGGATTTTCTATGGCCATTTTGTTTTTTGGTAGCTCAGTGTCTTCATTCTTTCTTTGCCTTTGTGTTTCTGTTACTGGATAAAACTCAGATTATCCCTTCACAGTTACTAAAACTGTTACCGGAGGAAAACTGAATGCAGGCTCATGTTACCTGTGACGTTCAGACAATAGATCAACACAGGAGTTGGGTCATAGAATAAGCGTTTACTATCAGAGCACCAGCGACCTGAGAAGGCAGCAGGTTTCCACCCTCAAAGACTGCCTGTCTCCTCCAGCCACGCTACCCGGCTGACACCAGAGCCGCTGGTGGGCCAAGCTGGCTGCTCATTGCAAACTAAACCTCCATGTACCAAGCTCTGCTTTGTTGCTGTACCTTGAGATTAAGCCAACTGCTGCAACCCAAATGCTCCTGTGCTCCTCTTCTCCACCCCATCATGCTTCTGCTCTTCTGTTTTATATCCCTGCCTGGAAGGCATTAAGAGGGTCCTTTGTCCCCAATCCATTATGGCCCATTACTAGCAATTACCCCCACCTAGACTAGCTTGCACCTCTTTGTCAATTGTGGTCAATTAACACCAACTAAATCTATGCCTCAGCCTCTAGAACCTTCATCTTGGGGGAAGGAGCTTTATCAGGTACCTTGGTTGCCCTGGGCAGCCTCCTTCTTCTCCAGCCCCTTCCTTCTTCACAGTTACATTTCCATCTGTTCTTTTAGTTTGGTGGTCTTCTATAATTTTTCCTTCTGTTTCCTCTTTTTTGTGCTTTGTGTCTCAGTTATTAAGTTTTTTTTTAAATGGTTTACCATTAAGTTCATGTAAAAGAACATTTCATATATACAGTTGTCCTTTTTCTTCAGCATGCATCTTATGTCCATACCCCTTTAGCAAATTCAGGCCTCCCTTTTTGTGTTTTTGTTGTCACAAATTATCCCTATTTATGCTGTCAATTCATTCCAAGTTGCAGTAGCAAATTGTCTTCTTTTTCTCTTTTCTTTTTTACAGTTTAATCCCCTGTAACCTTTTACGTTATATTTAAGTTACAGTGCCTTATTCTGAGTATGGATTATTTCCTGCTTCTGTCTGTTAGTCATCTTACTCATAGTTTTATTTGTTTGTTGTTTTCTGTTTTACTTAGAATAACCCCCTCAGGAAATCTGGGATGGCTCAGCGGGTTAAGTGCTCACTTTGAAGCCCCAGGGACCGAGGATCGAATCCCGGCCCCAGCCCATGAGGACCCATATGCTGAACTGGGGTGTGCCCCCAGTTCAGTTCTTGCCAGGGCCTATGTGGGAGGCTCCTGGCCCAGTTTCTGCCCTGCGCAGCCCTGTGCCCACCTGTGGTGTAAAACTATATGGAAAACTAATGTCAATTATGGAGACTGCTCTGGGCCCTCCCCCTTCTCTCTGTCTCTCTCTCTGTTTCTCTCTGTCAAAAATCAATAAAATAAATCTTAAAAAAAAAAAAAGAATAACCCCCTCCAATACTTCCTGTAATGCAGGTCTTGTGTGGAAAATTCCCTCATCTCTATATATCTGGAAAGCTCTTTATCACTCCTTCATATCTAACTGATAACTTTGCTGGATATATTATTCTCTCTTTCAACTGTTTGAATATTTGATTCCACTCCCTTCTAGCTTATAGGGTTATTTCGAGAAATCTAATAATCATCTGATGAGCTTACCTTTATAGTCACCATCTTTTCTCTGTCTGCCTTGAGAATCCTGTTTTTGTTATTAATTTCTGACAGTTACAACATAATGTGCCTTACAGAAGACCTTTTAGGATTGAGATAATTCTATGTTTTGTTTGCTTCTTGGATTCGAGAATCCAGTTCTTTCCATAGGTTTAGGAGGTTCTTGAAGACTATTTGTTTTAATAGGCTTACTGTGCCCTTCTCCCTCTCTTCTCCTTCTGGAATGCCCATTATTCTCAAATTATGTTTTCTGATAGAGCCAGATAGTTCTTATGGAGTTTAATCATTTGCTTTAACTCTCAAGCCTCTTTCTTCTTACATGCGTATCATTTCCATACCTCTGTCTTCAATATCCCTATTCTTTCCTCTGTCTGACCAGCTTAATTTCCTAAGCTCACCATTTCATTTATCATTTCTTTTATTGAGTTCTTCAGCTCCAAATTTTTACTTGTACTTTTTTATTTCAATCTTTTTAGTAAAGCATTCACTTTGTTCATTGATTTTATTTGTGCTTTTATTAAACTGTCTAGCTGAGTTTTCTTGCATCTCATTGAGGTTTTTTTCAGAACTACAATCTTGAATTCTCTGTCACTAAGTCACATATGTCCATGCCTTTAAGTTTATTTTCTAGAGATTTTTATTTTCTTTCTGAGCTGCCTTGTTACCTTGGTTGTTTATGGGATTTAATGGATTACTTCTGCTCCTAAGGATTTATGAGAATGAACTCACAACTGGTTGATATGAAGAGGTTGTTCTTTTGTTGCCCAATAAGTGGCACTGAAGTGTTGTTGTTTTTCTTGCTCTGGGGCCTTTTGAGCTGCCCCAGCATTAGAGTGAATCCATCAGTGAGTAAGTCTGTGTGAGAGCCCTTTAAAAGGAATGCCTGGAACTCTAGCCATCTACTATCTCACTCAGCCACCATCTCCACTGGTTTTCACAGCCAGACTTATGGGGATTTCTCTTTCCAGCACTGGAACCCTGGACTGGGGAGTCTGGCATGGAGCTGGGACCCCTTCCTCCTCAGGCAGGTCCTCCACATAAAAATATCCTTCCTGAGTTTAAATTGCCATATACAGGCACGAGACAAACCTGTTCACATCTCCACCCCTCCTAGCAGTCTCCAGGTAGCTTCTTCTGTATGTCCTTAGCTATAGTATTTCTGTGCAGCTACACGTCTGGTCATTCTCTATGATGGTTGTTCGGTATTTTAGTTGTAATTTTGATGTGGTCATGAGAAGAAGCAAGTGCAACATTTACCTGCCCACATTCTTGACTGCAGCTTAGCCTCTCCTAGGTAACCTCAAGCCCAGGACAAGTGGCAACCATCTGCAGATCACTCTGTTGTTCATACCAAGTTGCCTTCAGCAGGACACAGGCAGTGGATGACCTTGACCTACAACAGAACCCCTCCCAAGAGACCCCAGAGCTAACACACCTGGTGGCCAGCTTCAGATCACACCAGATCACCATCCTACCACTTCCACAAAACATACACCCAAATGATAGACTGGGTGGAACAATTATTTTAAATGTTAATAGATTAAATGCTCCAATCAAAACATATGGGGTGGCTTTAAACAAGAAAATAAGATCCTTACATATGATGCTAACAAGAGACTCCCTTTAGATCAAAAAATACACACAGAATGAAAATAGAGAAAGAAAAACTTAATTTCAGAAAAATGGAGACAAACAAAAAAAGTTGGGGTTGCAATACATATACCAGACAAAATAGACTTTAAAACAAAGGCTATAACAAGATACAAATAAGGACCTAGTAATCCACTATGGGTATTTATATGAAGAAATCCAAAACACTACTTCGAAGGAACATGTTCACTGCAGCATTATTTACAATAGCCAAGATATGGAGGCAACCTGGGTGTCTATCAGATAACTAATGAATAAAGAAGAGGTGGTACATATTTACAATGGAATATTACTCAGCCATAGAAAATTAAATATCACCATCTGCAACAACATGAATGGACCCTGAGAGTATTTTTATGAATGGAGTAAGTCTGAGAAAGACAAATGTCCTATGATTTCACTTATATGTGGAATCTAAAGAACAGTAGAAACAAACAAATAAAACAGAAAGAAGCTCATAGATGCAGAGAGCATTTTGGTGGTTGGGAGATTGAAGGGTTGAAGGGATGGGTGAAAGAGAAATGGTATTAAGAGGTACAAATTGGTAGTTACAAAATAGTCATGGGGACATAGGGTACAGCATCAAGAACACAGTCAGTGGTATTATAATAACTATGATGGTGTCAGATGGGTACTGGGCTTATTGGTAATCACTTCTTAAGTTACATAAATATCTAATCGCTGTGTTGTACATCTGAATTCACATGTCAACTATAATTAAAATATAAAAAACATATTTTTAAGAATCTCTTTACCTTAAAGAAATAAATAAATGCAATCAATAATTCCACAAAACATGTAGAATAAAACCTAGCAAAATATCCCTGGGGCCTTTGGGTAGGCTAATATTCATTATCCAAGAATAATAATAATAATTACAAAACAATGAATTGACAATAAAAGAACAATAAATGATAACTTGGATTTCATCAAAATTGTATCCTTCTGCTCTTCAAAAGACATTGAATAAAGTAAAAGGCAAGACTCTGGGAGACTTATTTCCAATATCTGATACACGGTTTGTACCCACAATATAAAAAGAGCTCCTGCTAACTCAGTAATAAGACACTAAAACATTTTCAGTAAATTGTCCAAAGATTTCTATACAACTTTTGAAAGAAGCGTTATTAATATCCAGTAAGTATATAAAATGTAATCAATATCAGTATTTAGGAAAATGCAAAGTAACACCAAAATGAAATATAACTTCAAATATATTAGAATGGTGAACATTTAAAAGGGTAAAAATTATCAGTATGGTGAGGGTACAGGGCAATTGGAACGCTCACACTTTATTAGTGGAAATATAAAATGTCACATTTACTTTTATTTTTAATTGGTATTTTCTTAAATAGTTACACATTCACCTATCCTGTGGTCTATTCATTTCTTTTCTACGTATTTTCCCAATAGAAATGAAGTTCAATTTCCACAAAAGCACTTGATCAAAAATGTTTCTAGCAGCTTTATTTAATAATAGCTTTGGGAAAGCCGGGGTGACTTAGTGGGTTAAGCGCTCACTTTGCAGCCCCGGGGACCAAGGATCGAATCCCAGCCCCAGCCCGTGTGGACCCATATGCTGAACTGGGGAGTGCCCCCAGTTCAGTTCTCACTGGGGTGAGACCCCGGCCCAGTTCCTGCCCTGCGTAGCCCCGCCCACCTGTGGAATGAAACTATGTGGAAAAACCGATGATGTGTAACTATGGAGACTGTTCTGGGCCCTCCCTCTTCTCTCTGTCTCTGACTCTGTATCTCGCTCTCTCTCCATCAAAAACAATAAATAAATCTTTAAAAAATTAAAAAATTAAAAATAATAATAGCCTTCACCAGGAAACAATGTACATTTCCATCATCATGTGAAAAGAAAGACAAATATTGATATATTCATAAAAGAATTCCTACTTAGTAATAAAAGGAATAGATTCTTCCTTAGATTCTTCTCAGGCAAATGCAACAATAGGAATGGACCTCAGAAAAAAGATATTGAGCAAAATACTTGCAGGTATACGAGAGCTGTCTGGAAAAAATCCAGCCATTGTCAATATAACAGGAATAATTACATAGCTGGATTCTTCCCAGACAGCCCTCGCATAACAAACATACAGAGTAACTTCATTTATATGAATTTCTGAAACTGGTAAACAAGCTAACATGATAGAAATCAGAACTGTGCTTGCCATTGAGAAATAAGAAGAGGGTATGAGAGCAATGGCAGTGAATATATGTGTATACACATTTGGTAAATTGCATTGAACTCCACTGTTAAAATCAGGGCATGCATGCTAACATCTGTAAACTACACTTCAAATTTTAAAAATGTGTTAAATTACCCAATCAATGAACATACATTTTCTTTAGGTTAAAGTTTAGCAAACACTTTCATTAGCAAAGTTTGAATAGTGAAGCTGAATCTGTTTAGTTCCTGAGTTATTTTAAACCTTAGTTTTAAAATGTAAATCTATTCAGTTCCTGATTTCAGTTAGTGAGATTTTGGACCATGTGAGCTTGGCTAGAAAGATTAACATAAATTTTAGTGCACTGAATCCTCATAATTAGTATGACAATTACAGATGGTGATCCAAGGTTTAGACAAGTTAAGGGATTTGTCTAAAGTCACAGCTTAAAAATGGAAAATTAACTTTCAGATACCAGCCCTGTTAGAATAGCAGGAAATAGATTTACTCTGTCACCTAAGCTAAACAGTTGAAAAATAGGTGAAGCAACGATTTTCAGACACTCAATACTAGGCAAACATGATGGTGATTCCTGTGGTTTTAGCCTGCTGTCTCTGAAAAGCAACTCAGTTTCTCTTTAAAGAGAATAGGACCATTTTGAGCTCATTCTGTGGTTATATTGTCAAGACCTGGCGACTGCAGTATCTGGTCACCTTGGAGTCTATTCAGTCACCCCCATTTATGCTTTCTAAGCCTCTCATTCCCCATCCTCAAGTTAACACCCCTCACAGGTTTTCCAACTCCCCCCCAAACAAGGGAACATACAGCTGGAATACAAAACTCATTCTGACTTTCTCCTTAGCTTGCCATTTCTTGGGGGGGGGGGGGGGGGGGGGCGGTCAGGAGACTTTGTGGGAGATATTTCCCTCTTGCCTGGTATTATAGACTTTTTTAAGATTTAAGATTTATTTTATTATTTTTGACAGAGAGAGACAGAGAGAAGGGGGAGGGCTCAGAGCAGTCGTCATCATTGTGTGTCATCAGTTTTCGACATGGTTTCATTCTACATGGGTGGGCGGAGGCCGTGCAGGGCGGGAACCAGGCTGGGGGCCTCCTGTATGGGAAGCACAACCCAGTTTGGCATATGGCTCCACACAGGCCAGGGCCGATATTTGATTCTTGGTCCTTGGGGCTGCAAGGTGAACGTTTAACCCGCTGAGCCATCCCAGCTTCCCCTTTTATAGACTTCTAAAGGCCTAGCTTGCAAGGAGTTGGAGGGAACACAAGGCTAGAAAAGCTGAGTCATACAGCTAAGCACTCATATATGGTCCAAGTAGCATAACTGACCTTGGCATCTGGGAGAAAGTAGTCAATAAAAGGCATGACCACTGTAGCAATAGTCAAAGGGGTGTAATTACAAGATACAGATCGCATCACCATCAGACACGGAGCTGAATAATAAGCATGGGGATGAAGGAAAACAATTAAGCCAATAAACTATAATGAATTCCCAAAACTCATCACGGGCCTTCCCTTCTTCCTTCTCTGTATGGAAAACACCATGCACCTCCATCCCTGGGCGATCTGTTCTCTTTTCTCCCTGCTCCCTTGCCCCGAAGTGGAAGCAGCCCCTCTGTATTGCTGTATTCTTTCCAAGTTTGTAAACCCTTTTTGCCTCTATATAGGGGACTTCAGGATATTTTGGAACCTGTCTGAGACCAGCCAAAAGTCCTTATACTTTTCTGAAGCTTGCTTTAGAGAACATAATGAGATCATTATTTCTGCTCTCCGTCCACCACATGCCATGCTAAATGCTTCTGCCATATATGGCATTTTCATAACACTTCTTTCAGGTTGCTCCTATTGTTAGAAGTTTAGCAGCCAAAATAAAGGAGGCACAGTGTGTGGGGGGAGGGGGGATATGGAGAGTGGGTACTGTGCATCTCTGAGCCGATGTTGGGACACGTAGGTCATACCAGGCTCTGCTGGGCTTCGATTCCCCTGCTTCAGGACCTCAGTCATGTTGGAAAACATGACTTCAAGGCCAACATTAGTTTTAAAGTCCATGGATCCAACTTGACACACCATGTGTGAATGGCGCCACCGAATTCAAGGAGCTAGGATGGCCCTGTCTGTTCCAGAAGCAGAGCTAGACCCACATACATCTAGCCGTGAGGGGCAAAAGGAGATTTCCACAGTCTTCCCCGAGGGCCCCTGCTCAGCAAGCTCAGAGCATTACCAGGCCACCCCTGGCCATGGTCCCTGACTCCCAGCAGCCGGACCTCAAACCTGCTGTCCCCACCTGTATCCCTCAGCCTGAAGAGGACATCTGCTAGGTCTTTGTGGCCCCGTCTCATGGTTTCCCCCCAGAGAACAACAGGCAGAGCAGAAGATGCCCAGAAGCATAGGCTGTGAGAGCACAAGCTGACCTCACCCAGCCTGTAAGTCTTCCCTGACAAGGTAGATAGTGATGCGGGAAACAGGAAGAGGAACAGAACTTCTCCGAGTGACACTTGTCAGCTATGGCTTTGAGAAAATTGCATCAGCTCAGTGTCCTAAAGCATGAAGCAGACACAAGCACACCTCATTCCTCAGCCTGTTGTGAGGAATAAGTGCGGTCGCATACTTTAGCTCCTGAGGAGTGGTCGATGTCACATGTGAGCAACTTCAACACTTAGCTGTTAAAACTAGGGAATAAATGGCAGGCCTGCTGGGAGGATCCAGGTCTCTGTTACCAGTCCCATGATTTTCTACTACACTAGGTTGCTTTGGGAGAGAAATGGCTTGGCGTGAAACACACACACACACTCACACAAGAGTGAGGAGAACTGAGTGAGGCAGGCAGGACATCCTAGATTAGGGCTAGGACCCGGTCTCATCCCAGATCCATCGCCAAGTAGTGAAGTGACTTACAGCGAGTGCTTAAAGCTCTCTGTACCTCCTACTACCCAATAAGAACAAGAATACCTCTTCACTAGCTTCATGGGCATATTGTGAGGATCAAATGAGCTGGTAATTTCAAAGTGTAACATACATCCATTATAAAATATATGTCATAGTGTAAAACATAAAAGTGTAAGTATGAAACATCAAAAATATAAAGTATAAAACATAAAAGTACGGATCCATTGGAAAGGCCTCAGTATAGTTTTGTTGTTGTTGTTTTTGGTCAAGTGCTATATTATTTGAGGATCCAAGAATGCATAAAAACTCTTTGTGTGGATGTGAAAATGCTGAGCAAATGGAAAGGTTTGTTTTTACTTCAGGAGAAAGAACAGACTGAGCACAGCTTGGGTTTACCGGGAACAGATTAGAGCTGCGATCCTCATCCTCAGGTCGTTTCCCCAGGTCTGTGTCGGACATTCCCAGAGACAAGAGCCACGGGCCGGCTCCCAGCTGGGTTTATCTGCTTACTCCCCTCATTCGATGACCACCCCATTCATCTAGGCAGCTTCCATCTGCAAAAAGGACAATTTTAAATAGCAATAAATCAAATTGCTGCAGCCAATGTTTTAATCATTAGGTTAGTTTTAATTCGCTGGACTCCTTCCCACCAGAACAGACTTCTCCTGCTGCCCTTCGTGCCCCATGAGCCAGACCCAGAGGCAGACAAGACCTGGCAGGTTGGCATGTACACCATGCTACCGTCATATGGGAGCTTCGCGAACATTGGGGTAGGATTCCTCCAGTGTGATTTCCACTCACCAATCCTGGCTCTTGTTCCATTGCAGTGAGTTCTACACTCCACTCGTCTTAGTACAAGCAGAACGCTCCATTCTACGGATATGCCATACGTTTTTATAGGTCCCCTATGGAGGACTGAGATGAGCTATTTAGCCACAGGCTGAGCTAGGCCAAGACATTGTAACGATAAGTTTCCGTTTCTGCATCTGTAGAGTGGGGATGGTGATGCCTGTGTGCCCACTTCTTAGAACAAGTTGTCAGGGCTAATAAATAACAACAGGGGGCAGTGATTGTGCCCAGTGCTCCACGTGAATTATCTAGCGCTCTCGGCAATCATACTAGGGGAGTCTTATTACAGAGGAAGACATTACAGTTCAGAAAGTCTGAGTAACTTGTCCACTGTCACACGGCTGGTAAGTAATGCAGCAGGTCAGTGATGCGCCGGAGAGAACCAGGCGTGTGGAAGCAGTCGGGCGTGGAGAAGCCCTGGCAGGTGAGCCTCCCCATTGCTGTGGGGTCAGGGACAAGGCCACTCTAGTGTGTGTTGTCTGAGTCACCGCACTGTAACTGGTTGGGGAGCAAGCTGAACGCGTAGTGTGTGAAGGCTTTTCCCATGCCTCACTGAAGGGACTAAGATGGGAACACTTGATCTTGTCCCAACCTTGTCAGCAGTTCCTGGAGCTGAGTACTTAGAGGGACAGGGGGTCTCTAGCTCTATAGACCAGACATGCCCCCTGGTGTCTGGCCTGACCCCCTCAGACCTGCAGTCTGAACCTAGAGGCAGAAAATTCTGGAAGGGCCCATGCCTGGCTGAGGGAGATGTGCTCAGCCTTCTGACAAATCTGCTCTCCCACCTTATCTAGCCACACGGCTGTGTGAAGGGCCGGGGACAACATTGGTCATGAGCAAGAGGCCCAGATTGCTATCATGTCTGCTAAAGGCACAGACCTGGGGCTGGATCCCAGCACCTCCTGTGTGTCCACAGGGGACAGGCTTAGGGCTGGAGCAGCTTAGAACCACCTCACTGCCCAGAGGTCCAGGCTTCAGAAAACTTGCTTTCTTCTAGGCCAGGGGTGTCAAACTGGCGGCCCGTGGGCCACGAGGTAATTTTTTGTGGCCCATGATGCTCTGAAATAAAATGAAAATAGAAAAAATGGTTATGAAGAAAATATGCTTAGGGGAGATCAAGGCAATACCGTACACACAATTCCCTCGTTAACCCTTTAGCTACTGAAAACGAGTATACACGTGGCCCAATTCCTTTCCTGGGGGCCTGTGGGCGCGTATAAACACGCTGACTCCGTTCCAGCGATGTTTGTAAACGTGATGTGGCCCGCGTGAATCTTGCCTGTTGCACCAAATGGCCCGTGTTTTAATTGAGTTTGACACCCCTGTTCTAGGCCATGGACAGTTACTCCCATTCTTTGTTGAAGGGTCAAAACCTGAAAGCTGTGGCCTAGTAATGCTGTCTTAATCCAAAGGGCTGCTCGTATTATTCTAGGTTCTACTATAAATGCAGGGAGGAAATAGTTGTGCCCGGTTGTGGTGGCTGTGTAATGGCTAAGTGATATCCATCACTATTATGATGCCCTAACCATCAACATGATTTCCAACTTTGACAGGTTTTGGTGTTTTCAAATCACCTTATTATTGGGAATAGTCACTTTTTATTATTCTCCATGATAATTCTAAGAATTGCGCGATTTGACTTTTTCTATTTCTTAATTGAAGAAACTGAGGCTTAGGGAGGTTAAGAACTTGTCCCAGGTCATAAGGTAGAAAATAAATGAATTGGACTGAAATCCAAGACTTCTCATTCAAAATTCCATGTTTATCAGGCTCTTGCATCCAAAGTAGAAACTAATCTTTTCTTTCCAGGGCTTTGATATGACCCAGAAGACAGAGGGTATGCCATGGAGGACAAAAAGTGAGTGTGAGAATCAGAAGACTGTTGGCAACCGGGCCTGACCGTGGGAGTGTGCTATTTCTTTGAGCTGACACGTGCCTCACTATTAGCACCTTCTCCACCCCCGACAGTCTTCCTGGAGACCCATGATCTTGTGCCAGGAAAATACTATACTAACTATGAAATATTCTAAGGACACATAGACTTGTGTAATTATTGTTCACACATGCCCTTTGACAAGAATCTTTCTTCAAGGCACAGAGATCAATCCTGATGAAAAAAATACTAGTGTCCTCTTAGAGGTTTTTCTTCCCTTTGGAACTGAGAGAAAAGTCAAAGGCTACAAAACTATGGAGCTATCAGTTTTCCTAGCATATCTTCTTATTTCCAGCTCAAAGTATTCTCATGACAATTTTTATAAATGTCCCATATTTGTATTGTTTGTGATAAACCAGTGGAGGGTCTTACCTCACTTCCCTATACACACATGTATCTTTTAAACACAACAGGACCTGAATTATAGTTACAAGTTTACCCAGTGAAAACACAAAATTAGACTTAAATTCAATGACTCATAGAAACTGGAAGATGGGTTTTCCTCCTCTGGAAATAGACATGATCCTTACTTAGAAGCCTGGTATCCACTTTGACTGAAGTGCAGTTACCTTCACTAACATTTTTCTCTGTTGTCATTCCAGTCTCCACCTTTGCAAACTCAACCTGAATATTCATTCTTTCACTTGTCCTTCTAATACTAATCAATCACCTCTATGTCCCTGGTGCTAGGAATAAAAAAATCCCCCAATTCAGAACAATCATAGACACTTGATATATGAATATCAAAGGGTGATATGTGAGTGGCATCTGACCCCATCCACTTGTTCTCCTGAATCCTCCTTCTCACTCCTCCGTTCCTGTTACAGAATTGGTCCGTTTCCATATCCACCACATCTCTATTATCATACTGCAACTTATCTGCTGACACACCTGCTCCGCTACTAGAATGTGAGCTCATCAAGAACAAGGACGATGTTTATTCACCTAGAATCCCCAGTATTAATTGTGGCACATAATAGGTCCTCAAGGATATGATCTCTTTGGTGGTATTAGAAAGAAATACAATGCAGGAACTCTACCCAAATCCAATCATTCCATAAATCCCACAGTATAATTGAGTAAGAATATAACTTTATTCAAAAATAATTATAGAGCTCATACCATATACAATTCTATGTTTTTTATTGTAGCAAAATATATATAACACAAAACTTATCATTTCAATGATTTTAAGTGCACAGTTCAAGAACATTAAGTATATTCACATTGTTGTGAAGTCATCACCATTATTCATTTCCAGAACTTTTTTATCTCAAACTGAAACTCTGTTCCCATTAAATAAGAACTCCCCATTTACCTTCTTCCAACCATCAATCGACATTCTGTCTATATGTATTTTAAAGGTTTATTTTTATTGTTTTTGACAGAGAGAGAGAGAGCTATACAGAGACAGAGAGAAGAGGGAGGGCCCAGAACAGTCTCCATAGTTGCGCATCATTGGTTTTTCCACGTAGTTTTATTCCACAGGTGGGCGCGGGGCTGCGCAGGGCAAGAACTAGGCCAGGGTCTCGCCCCAGTGAGAAGCAAACTAGGGGCACTCCCCACCCAGTTCAGCAAATGGGTCCACAAGAGCCAGGGCTGGGATTTGATCCTCGGTCCCCAGGGCTGCAAAGCGAGCATTTAACCCAGTGAGCCATCCCGGCTTCCCCTGTCTATATGTATTTAACTACAATACATACTTCTTCTACTGCAGGTAAGTGTAATTATACAGTATTTGCCCTTTTTTGTCTAACTTATTTTATTTAGGATAATGTTTTCAAGGTCCATCCATGTTGTTTCATGAATCAAAATTAAATTTCTTTTTTTAAGACTGAATTTCTCTCGCAAGGGCATACCACATATTGTTCATCTATTCATTTGCCAATGAATATTTGTACTGTTACTATTTTTTGGTTATTGTGACTACTGCTACTAAGAACATTGGTGTACAAATATCTGTTCAAGTTCCTGCTTTTAATTACTTAGGGTATATACCCAGAAGTGGGATTGCTGAGCCATATGGTAATTCTATGGCTAATGTATTGAGGAGCTGCCACACTACTTTCCATAGTGGTTACATCACTTTACATTCCAAGCAGAACAATGCACCAGGACTCCAACATCTTCACATCTATGCCAACCCCTGTTTTCTGTTTGTTACACGTAAAAAATGTTTTTACAATAGTTATCCCAATGGGTCTAAAATGATATCTCATAGTAGTTTTGATTTGTGTTTTCCTAATGATTTGTCATATTGAGTACCTCTTCTCATGCTTCTTGGCCATTTGTATATTTTCTCTGAAGAGATGTTTATTTATTTATTTAATTTTTTTTTTAATTAATTTATTTTTTTTGGTTGCTGAGTTGTACGTGTTCTTTACATATTTTTGATAGTAATCTCTTATCAGAAACATGATTTGCAAATATTCTTTCTCATTCTGTGAGTTCCCTTTTCACTTTCTCAGTAATGTTTTCTGATATAGTCGAAGTTCTCAGTTCAGATGAAGTCCAGTTTGTTTTTCTCTTATTGTGCTTTTGATATTATATCCCAGAAATCATTGTTAAAGCCAATGCTGTGAAGCTTTTCTCCTGTGTGTCTTTCTAAGTTTTATTGCTTTCTCTCTGTTATTTAGGTCTTTGATACCACCCCATCTTTAAGAAACTCATGGGAGAGGGATGGAAGCAGGCATACGTAAAATGCTCATGGGAAGTCAGAAGGTGGTTTCATGGTGTCTAGTGACAAGGATATGGAATCACACAGAATCAGAGCAAGCTAGTTAATCCAAGCCTCAGTTTCTTTATCTTAAAGTGGGAATGTTTTTCTTTGCTTCACAATCGACATGGATGAGGGAGTAGGGGGCTGAGAGACCAAAGTCATGGAGTCTCCTCATTTAGTGACCCTCTTCCAGTGATACCCATGAAATGAAATACACAAAGGGTACTCCCTAGGGAGTTCGGAATAGGGGTGCACGTGTTATCAACCCCATTCGACAGAGGAGAAAACCCCTGATGAAGAGAAATGAAGGTGTTGCTAGTTACAAAAGCCGGTACCCAGGTTTCCTAGAACTCAGGGCCCTTTGTACTACACCCCAAGATCTGAAACATTATGGGGAACCAGCATAATTGTGTATTGTGGGGCTGGCAGATAAGTCGAACCTTGAGCCAAAGGGCATTTCGAGGGTTAAAAGATATTGGAGTTTCCCTATTAGCCAGCAGGGCACAAGGACAACTGAGCTGGGAGAGCAGAGATACTCAGGGAAGAGAAAGGAAGAAAAGAGTGCCCCAAGGAAGTCTAGTGCCACAGGGCCTAATGCAGGAGCAGCAGAAGCTTGCAGAAAGAAATGCTCTTCAAGCAAAGCCTCTCTCTAAAGCTACCAGGACCCTCCATCCACCTCTGGAGCCTAAGACCACCCACATGGGCTATAGCCTGTGACCCAGTGAATTCTCTGGGTAGCCGGGCTTTGTCAAGAGGACTGCCATTCATTCACCCAACCAGCATTCATGGTGTCCACTCTGGCCAGTCAGAGCCCAAAGAGAGAGTGAGCCCTTCCTAGACCTTCCTTGGGCCCAGCCTCACCACCTGTCCTAGGCTGCTGAGCTGCAGAGAAAGGAAAACCTAAAACACATTTGTTTTTTGATTACACAAGAGCAGGAGGAAGTGAAAAAATATATAGCAATGCGTAATTAGGGAGTTACTGAGATTCCCTCTAAGCTAATGAATAAATTAACCCTTGACAATTTCTCCCAACTGCTGTTGACAGTCTAATTAGACCTAATATCTTAATTTTCACGCTTTGGATGCATTTGGCTTCTGTTGATGAGGTGTAAATATGCATTGCAGGATTCTAGGTTTGTTTGTTGCAGAGCAGCTAAACTGTCATTGACTGAAAAGTTGGTCTTCTGTTTATTTTCATTAGTATATTGCCCTACAAACCAAAGAAAATTAAGCTGGGGAGGAGTTATTTTGTTGTTATTTGGTTTGGTGTTATTGTTTACTTTCCCTTTTCTCATTGTGTTGGGGAAGTGAGAGGGAAATTATCACTTCCAGCAGGGCCCAGGTCTTAGGGTATAGGGAAGTGGGAAGAAGGAGCATCTCTCCTCAGCTTAACATGCTACCACCTTCTCCATTTACTGACTGACATGAGTAATTCTCACCTGTCACCCTGAGGACAGGAGGGATTGAACCTGGATTAGACTGTCTGTCTAGAAAAGAGGATGGATTCAGCTGAAAGTGGCCAGTCAGAGATGCTGGTGGCAGCAGGGGGGAAGAGAATAGTGGATGAGGGTGTCCAATGCCCCCCACCTCTCCAGGAGGGCTGGGCTAGAAAGCACCCCAATTTCGAGTCAGAGGTCAGAGGTTATGGCCCCAGCCAGGGGAACACTTCTGCCCTCCCTTCCCAGTCTACAGTGTGGCCTACAACTTGCACCTAACTTGTGAAGGTCCAGCAGTTCATGGCATGGAGTTCAACTACAGCTGTCAGTGCTGCCTAGTGGGGGGCCCATGGTTTTTGAAAAAACGACCTACCCTTGTGGAGTTAAGGGGGCTCTGAGAGCAGGCATTCCACAGGTCTCCGTGAATGCAAGAAGGGCCACATCTTCTATATGCTCAGGTGCTGGAAAAGGTGCGTTTCAGAGCCTGGGGACTAGGTGCCTGTCACCTATGAAGTTCCTGTGCTATGTCACTGCAACCCCTGAATGAGGAGAATAGCAATGGGGGTGTGACGCAGCCCTGAGCCGGCACGTGACCAGGGCAGGGAAGTTCCCTCTCCCACCTGTGTTTCTCCTTCACATGACAACCACATTCACGACACTTCTGACACCAGAGATGGGCTTCTTTTCCCCACACCAAGCAAGGCCCCGACTCCAGTTGGGCGTCCTACAACTTAACTCGATTCTGACGCTATCTACCTAGAGAGAGCATCAGATCCAAGTAGACGACAGGTGAAGGGCTCAGAACCACACAACTGGCCCACCCTCTCTCCTCAGAGACCCATAGCAAGTCTGGTTGTCACCTGGGGCTCTGACCAGCTGGCTACAAACAAGATTCCCATGACGAACCTCCTCCTCTGGTTCCATCAACTTGCTAGAGGGTCTCTCAGCGCTCAGGAAAACAGTTTTCTTACTGTCTACCAGTTTATTATATATATAAAAAACATGGTAAAGGTACAGATGAACACCCACGTGAAGAGATTCGTAGGGCAAAGTCTGGGAGGGTCCCAAACATAGGGGCTTCTGTTCCGGTGGAGTTGGGCTGTGTCACCCTCCCAGAATGTGTGTGTGTTCACCAACCTGGAAGGATCAGTTATTAATTCAATTTCCAGTCCCTCTCCCCTCTCTAGAAGGTGGGGGTAAGGGGACTAAAAATGTCCGCTTCTACTCCTGTCTTCTAGTGACCAGCCACCACCCAAGAGCTTATCCAGAGTCACCTCACTAGTACAAATGACATTGCCATCACCCAAAAAATGTCCAGGGATTTAGGCATGCTGTGCTGGGCACCAGAGGCAGAGACCTATGAATGGGGACAAGAAAACCCCCCCAAAAAAACCAGAATTATCTTCTGGGGGACTTGTCCCTAGTAGCGCAGGCTTCCCCCGCTAGGTGAGTGTTCTAGGAATTCATCTGCATCAATGGACCCACTGGTGTCGTGAGAGGCTGCATTCGGCTTCAGTGAATTGTTTTTGGAGACCCTTTCAACACACTTGGCCGTTTTATGATGGATGATTTATATGAACAATGTGTGACATGACAAGGCACTTGTCTACACTGTGCTGAGGGCTCAGGAGGTTTCAGACCACAAAGCAGCATGCCCCGCATGCCCCACCCTCACTATTCACGTGGTCTCACCCTGAGGAACGTTTTTATCTGTTTCCCTAGATGAAAAAAAAAAAAATCTTCAAAGGGAAACATTTGGCCAACATGGAAGAGGTGAGACAAAAACAGCAGAATCAGTAAAAGGCATCCAAATCGATGAGTTCGAAACCTTTTTTTGAGAAGTGGAAACAGTGTCTCGATAGGTGGACTGCATCAAAGGGCACTTTGAAGGTGACTGAAGTTTAAACACGTAAGAATAAATACACCATTTTTTAATAAAGAAATTCAGCTTCTTTTGGGTCGCCCCTCGTACGTATGCTTTCTATTATTTCCCGTGACCCAGCTTAAGACACGTTGCCTCTGCAGCTCTCAGCACCCTTGCTAAAGCTTGACTTAAGTTCTCACACAGCACAGAAGCAGCAGCAAAAGGCTGCCCCCACCGGGTGGCCATCTCCTGAGAGTCCCTGGCCAGACTGGGATCAGAGCAGGTTCAGGCCCTTCTCAGACACACGGTCCCTTCCAACAAGGGCAGGAACCCTTAGCTCTGGCCCCACTGAAAGGCCCAGCAAACTGCTCAGCGCAAGGTTCCTCCCAGAAAGAATCCAAAATTGCCCCAGTATTTCAGAATGGCCCACTGTGACATTGTCCCAGATGTCAGGTGGGGCTACCCCACGCTATGCAAGGTTGGGGAGGAATAACAATATACACAGTTTAAATATTTTAATCATGCTTTCTTTGAAATGTCACAAACATAGAGAAGAGCACAGAAATCGTAAGTGCACAGAATGTTCACAGAGCCCAGATTAAGAAGAACATTACCTTTGCCCCAGAAGGTTCCCTTGTGCCTGAAACAACACTCCACCAGGGTAACTGCACTTCTCAGTTGTCACATCGTGGGTTGACAGTGATCGTTTTCAGACTTTATATAAGTAAACTCATTTGTCATGTACTTTTTTTCAGGGAAAAATATACATGCAGTGAAATATACAAATCTTAACTATACGATTGAATGATTGTGGACAAATGCAAACATCACGAAACCCATACCTGTACTAAGACATAAAACACTTTCTTTACCAGCAAAAATTCTCTAGTGTCTGTTCCTAGGCAACCACTTTTCCCACTGTTTAATCCCATGCATTAATTTTGCGTGGCTCACTTCTTCATATGCATGAACCACATGGTATGCATTTTTTTCTAAGACTCATTTTATAGTTTTTGACAGAGTTAGAGAGAGACGGGGGCGGGGGGTACGGGAGGGCCCAGAGCAGTCTCCATAGTTGTACATCATCAGTTTTCTACATGGTTTTGTTCCACACAGGTGGGTTGGGGCCACACAGGGTGGGAACTGGGCTGGGGGCCTCCTGCGCAGGAGGCACGCCCCCTCACGCCAGGGGCTGAACGGGGTGGGTGAGAATCTAACTGGGGGCCTCCCATATGGGAGGCACACCCCAAGTTCAGCATATGGGTCCACACTGGCTGGGGCCAGGATTCGATCCTCAGTCCCCAGGGCTGCAAAGTGAGCGCCTAATCCTCTGAGCCATCCCAGCTTCCCAGGCATGCATTTTTTGACTGACTCCATTCACTCATCACACTTTCTGTGTGATTCATTCATCTCATTGTGTGTAGTAGTAGCTAGATTTTATTGCTAAATAGTTTTCTTTCCTTTTTTAAGGGTTTAAGAATTTTTTATTTTAATTTAAGAAATATATATATATATATATATATATATAGTTAAATTTATTGGGGTGACATTGTTTGGTAATGATTACATAGGCTCCAGGTGTACAATTCTACATTATATAGACAATGCACTGCATTATGTGCTCAACACCCAGAGTCAGCTCTCTTTCCATCATCCTATATGTGATTAAATAATTTTTTTAATAATTCTTTTATTGTTTTTGACAGAGACAGAGAGAAGGGGGAGGGCCCAGAGCAGTCTCCATAGTTGTATGTCATCAGTTTTTCGACATGGTTTTTTCTGCACAGATGGGCAGGGGCCATGCAGGGTAGGAACTGGGCTGGGGGCCTCCTGCATGGGAAGCACACCCCACTTCAACACTTGGGTCCACACGGGCCAGGGCCGGGATTCAATCCTCGGTCCCCAGGGCTGCAAAGTGAGCGCTTAACCTACTGAGCCATCCCGGCTTCACCTGATTAAATAGTTTTCCAGTGAATGTTTTGTTGATTAATCTATTAGCAGATATCTGTGTTGTTTCCAATTCAAGAATTGTATTATTTTCTTAGGGATGCTGTAACAAATCATCATAAATTTGATAGTTCAAACCCACAGAACTTTATTGTCTTCAAGTTGGGGAGGCCAGAACTCTGAAATCAAGGTGTCACAGTCCTTGCTCCCACTAAAGACTCTCAGAGTGGAGTCTTCCCTGTCTCTTTCTGCTGCTGGTGGTGGCAAGGATCACCTGGGCACGCCCTGGTTTGTGGGTGTTTCAAGCCAATCTCTGTCCCCATCTTCATGTGCTGTTCACCCTGCTTGTGTCTCTGTGTCCCAGGATGCCGATCATATGGGATTTAGAGTTCACCCTAATCTAGTATGACCTCATTTTTCCTTAACTAACTAACTAACTTAAATAACTTTGTAATTTCACTTAAAAAGACCTTACTTCCAAGTAAAGTCACATTCTGAGGTTTGGGTCAGGGGTTACTACAACCCAGTGCAGGACTACTATAAATAAAGCTGCAGTGAACGTTCTAGCACCAGTCTTTCTGCAGATGCGTGTCTTTATTTCTCCTGGTTATCTATTTAGGAATGCAGTGGGTTGGCAATAGAGTGTATCGATGTTTAGCTTCATAGGAAACAAACCTTTCCCATTAGACTCATGGGGCCTGTGTTAGAGTGGGGGGGATCCTAGTAGCTTTTTGAAGTCCACCTGGCAGACCATTCCCTCTTCCACCTCTGGCCTAGCCCCACAGTAATGAGTCATTCTGAGGCCTGACATTTTTCCCTTGCCATAAAGTTTTCTTCCCCTCCTGGGCCTGGTACTGTCACTTTCAGCCTAAGCGACCTTAGCCTCCCTGTCCTTCCCTCTGCCTGAGGCACTTTTCTGGGCACTGCTGTGGGCCAGGTCTAAACCCTCCCAGGGTGAGACAGAGACACAGACCTAGGTGCAGAGTCAGGGGAAGGGCTGATAGGGTTCTGTGCACAATGACAGCTAGTGCATGGGGTTTGGAAAGGACTGATACCAGATTTTAGTACTAGAAAAAGCAAAGGGAAGAATCTAAGCATGTGCACATGCAGAAAAAGAGGAAATCGATGTAGAGAAAGAGGTTCCTACATTTTATTTTTATTAAAAAAATAAAATAAAAACCACACAGTCCCACTTTGTTAGTAGTAAATCGGCCTGCCTGTCTCAACTGCTGAGCTCACTGAGCCAATTCCTTACTCCTAGCTGAACCCCACAAACCCTCACAGCTGGGGAGTGGAGACTGGTTCCAGTGACTTCCTGCTCTAAGCCCTAGCAGAAGCCAGCTACTCCCAAAGGCTTGGTCCAGATCCGTATCTGCGGTGAGGGGCATATGTTATGGTGGCATGGCCGTTGAGCAACGTCAGCATGCACATGACATGAGTGGTGTCAGGGAGGCCCTGTGTGGGGCCCAGAGCCAGAAGGGAGCCCAGGGCTGGGTCTCAATCTGGAGGCGGTGTGGGCAGCAGGTGGGTTAGGCAGGAGATCCAGGCAGATGTGCTGGATCACAGGAGGAAGTTTCCCTGGGGTGACTGGCACCTGGTAGGGGAGTTTGGAGAATAAGGTGGCATTTTTCTCTGCACCTAACATTTAGGATGGGGCACGCCTCTTCTGGAAATGTGTTGAACTAGGCATGACCCTCTGGCCAGCTGCCAGCCTTGGTGAGTGTCTTCACATGTGGGCATGTGCCTGAGGGGACCAGAAGAGGGGTGGCATGGCTACCCCCGCTTGTTTTAACACCTCCACACACCTTCAGAAGTGCTGGCTCCACCTCCCTAAGCCTGCGAAGTCACCTGCCTCACAAAGAGTCTGGTCAAACAGAACAGAAAAGCTCGCCGTGTGTTTGTGCAGTTTAATAGCACAGATTATACAATCCCAGAGAACAGAGGCCCAAGACCAAGAATCCCCATGTTTACACTTTTGATTGGATTAGAAAGTTGTCCCTGTGCATCTAGGTTAAAAACACGATGCCAGGATGGCTCAGTGGGTTGAGCGCTCATTTTACAGCCCCAGGATCGGAGGATTGAATCCAGGCCCCAGCCCATGCAGATGGACCCATATGCTGAACTGGGGTGGGCTTCCCACGCAGGAGGCCTCGAGCCTGGTTCCTGCCCTGGGCAGCCCCCACCCACCTGTGTGGCCTGAAACCATGTCGAAAACTGATGACATACAACTATGGAGACTGCTCTGGGCCCTCCCCCTTCTCTCTGTCTCTCTCTGTCTGTCAAAACAAATAAGATAAATCTCAAAAAACAAAACAAAACAAAAAAAGGTGTGCCCTCCCAGGGTTGATGCATCTTAGTGGACCAGGAGTTTACAAGGTAGAGGCTGAATCACACTGTGGCTCCCGCGCTCCCCTCCGCCTGGGATTCTGCCATGACCAGGTGGACCTCATGCCTCTGGGGCCTTCCCAGGGGTCACAGGGGAGAGACTCTGGCTCTCTGGGGGAGATTGGGAATCTGCTGTGGGAAGTGAACATCAGACTCCCAAAACCCTTCTGGGTTGGAGTCATAGATCTGTCATCTGCAGGCTGTGTGACCTTTGCTGCCCCTTTGAGACCCCTCCAAGTATGACAGGTAAATCTGTGTTCCGGGGAGCACTCCATGAGATAACCCATGTGAGCACACTGTGTAGATATAAAGCTCTGGATAAATGCACAGGGTGATGATGGTGTTGGGGTGAAGGAAGGAAAAGATTGTGCCTCTGAAAATACAAGTTGAGCTCTGTAGGCGGCAGCCCATTTAGCTCATAGCCCCTGTGTGGAAACTCCCCATGACGCTGAATAAAAAGCACATTCTTCTCGATCCCCACTGGCCCTAAGCGACAGGAGTGAGGGAGATGTTAACTATGAGCATTTGACTTGTTTCACATAACTCTTCAGGGACACTTAGAGCTTCTCATCCTAAAGCCCTTTCTGGAATAATCAGCAAATTCCCCCACTGATGAAAGCCTGCAGAGATGGCAATAGGAGAGTCAGCAGATAGGTACGCACGCCGCTTTCTGCTGAAAACAGAGAGGCGGCCGCTATTAGCCAGATGCACAACACTGGGTGAGGGTGGATGGGGATTGGTGGTGGGAGGAGGCATCCGTCCTGTCTGGGTTGGGAAGGGCAGTAATGTCATGCCTTAGGCCCCCAACGCTCCTGCTCACTGCTCACCTGTGGATGGTTTGATGCTTTACCACCTGCAGCTGCCCTCAGAGGGAACTACATGACCATGCTAGGCCCCAGCGGTAGGGCAAGACAATGCCTGGGAGGCTGCACTAAGTACAGGCAGCTCTGTGACACCCCGAGATAGTTTCCAGGCCCCACCAAGGGCACCTCCTCATTAGCCTCTCGAGCCCCACCTGCAGGCTAGGGGGCTCAGGGCAGCTGTGGCATTGGGCCTGAGGCCTCCAGTTCCCAGGCTCAGCGATGCTGCTGCCTCCATGACTGACTGTGAGGGTTGCCCTGAAGCCCACCCTGCCCTGGGTCCCAGGGGACAAAACACACGAGATGCCTCCTTTAGATCCTGATGCACCTTGAGGTCTTCCCGCCTTTACCTATTGCGTGGTCCCAGAAAAGAGTGTTCTTTCCTCTCGGCCCCTTCCTGTGTGCAGATGGAAACCCCGGGCCAGCCCAGAGGAGAGCGTCTCTGTTCATCTGTCTTCCCCTCTATTTCCCTCACCTTTTCGGGGAGACTTTCAGGAACTGGCTGCAGGCCTCCTAGTGGTCCAGTTGGAAAAAGACACATCTGTGGACAGACTGTGCTCTGAGTCTCCCCATTCTGACCTCTATCCCCACATCCCCCAACCCGTGGACAGACACTTACATAGCATCAGTGCCCAGCTTGGAACAGTGGTGACCAGTGGGGACAGGGGTGCAGGCCACAGCAGCATCACACCCAGACCTTGGCAGGATGTCGCCCAGAAGAGCAGCAGTTGCTGAGGGTGTGCGTGTCCACAGCCTTCCCAGGGTAGGAGCCCATGATGCACGGGGACATCATTGGTCCAAAGACGAGAAGCCCTTCACCACCCTCAGCCTCACCTGTGGGCTTCAAGAGCACAGTGCCAGCCTGCCTCAGCTCTGGGCGACAAATACCTGGGGCCAGGCTGAAGATGTGGCTGCTTTGGCACCAAACGTGGCCTAGGTGGAGGAGTGCGGGTGAGAGTTTAAATGCGGGCTGGAACTTATGGGACCATATTGCTTCTGTCTCTCCCAGCCCCCCTCACCCCCATCTCCTTCCATGATTTGTAAGGACTCCATACAGTGGGATAGGAGGAATAGCAAAGCTTAACTTCTCAGATCTGCTTGAAATAGTCCCCTAATATGTTGTTTCCCTTTTCACTACATCTGTGGTAGTTTTGAAACACGGAAGTTAAAAATATTGTATTTAAATCCTTCCGCCTGTCTTCTAGTTATTTCTTTTAAAGTCCTGCTTGAGAAAAACATGTCTTGCATTGCAAATTTTATAATTATTCACCTATATTCTCAAAATCTTTATTGCCTCTAACATTGATTTTTGTAAATGGTACTTCTGATTTTTTTACATGGTGAACATGTATATTATAGTTATAATAAGATAAACTATGAATATCGTTTTTACTCAAAGTAACAAAAGACACTCTTTTTAATAAAACTGACAAACAAAATGCCCCAGGCTCAGGACACGTGATTTCTTTTGAGACCTTAGCTGAAATTAACTTCTAAGAAGCTCAATATTTGGGGTGAATTTGGGTAAAATGACTTTTTTTCTCAGGGTGGGGGAGGAGAGAGGAGACCGCCGCCCCTGGTAGATGTCTTTTCCTCCCTTCTCAGAAGTCTGCCCTCTCATAGTTGCCAGATAAAACAAGGGCTGCACAGTTAAATTTCAATTGCAGGTAAACAAACGCTTTTTTCAAATGTCTCAAAAGTTTCATGGGATATACTTATACTGACAGATTATCTCTTGTTTATCTGAAATTCAAATTTTACAGGTGCCCTTTATGGGTTTAAGAATATTTGTTTTTATTTTAGATTAGCTTTAGATTTATAGAAAAGTTGCAAAGATAGTGGAGTTCCCATATAACCCACCCCCATTTCCTCTGTAATTAGCATGACATGTTTGTCATAATTAATGAACACATTATACAGATTATTAACAATGACATTATATTCATAACTAAGTCCACACTTCATTCAGACTTCCTGTGTATCCCTGTCCTTTGCTTTTTCCAGAATCCCGCAGGACCTTTGGTCACGATGTGTCTCCATTCGCTTCCTCTTGGCGGTGACAGTTTCTCAGTTGTCTGCTCCTGGATGACTCAGAGACTCCTGAGGTCAGGAGGGCGGCACACTAACCCTCAGTTGGAATGTGTCTAATCTTTTCCTCATTAGACTGGAGTGTTGGCGTGTTTTGCAGGAAGCCACCGGAAGTGCCAGCTCATCTTGTCCTGGTTTCAGCAGCGGGTGTCCCACATTCCAGGATGCCCCTCAGTCCCCATGATCTCCGGGCTCCAAAAAGAGGGCAGAGGGGTAGGTGTGGCCAAGGCCGTACTCACGTGGTTGGCTGCATTCAAACCCACACCCAGGAGCCTCTTCAGGTAGAACATGACCCACAGTGAAAGAGTCGTATCTCCATCCTCATGCCTCTGGAACATTCTAACGGTTGACATAGAACTCTCCTTGACCAAACCCCTGCCAGGCTCCTCTGAGCCCTGTTCTAGACTCAGCTTTGCTCAGCATCAGCATGTGGGGACTGCAGATGGTCAGCACAAATGTCTCCACCCCCACACTTAGGAGACTCCGTTCAGGACGTGTGCCTGGGTGGACCCAGCCCCGCCTTCAAGTTCCTGCCTGGGAGAGCTCAGGCCGGAAGACGTCCCTGTGCTGCACAGCCATCTCCTGACTCTAGACCCCACTCTCCTTTCCTCAGAGCATTTCCTTCAGAACACTTGCAGTTGTAATTCCTCTCTCTGGCCCTTGGAGATGTGAAGCTTCAATGCCCAGAACTGTTTTTCTCAAGGGCCTGGGAGCCATCCCTCTGAAGTGGAATGGAAGAGGATGTCTCCCGGTCTCTGCAGGAGGGTAGACCAGACTTCCTAAGCCCAGTGAGCATTTCTGACCCCTCCCCACAGCAGAGGAGACCATTCTTGGGGAGCAGCTTGTCTGATATCCAGTCGCACACCCCAATTGAGAGCCAGGTCACAGGACAAGCGAGAGGCAGAACACCTGTCCCCTGCTCCGCCTAGGACGTGACTGAGCTCAGAAGTCTTGGAACTGTCCTGGGTGGGCCCTGGAGGCTCAGGCCACCAGGACCCCTGGGTCTTGGGACCAGGTCTCAAGCAGCACCCTTCTCCCTGAGAGCTTATGTCACTCACCCAACACCTGCAGTCTGTGCCCGGAAAGGGCTGACTTGGGTCTCACCCTCCCTACTCCCTAGGGTGGTCACTGTGAAGTTTCCACACTTCATGAGCAGCCAGCCAGGCGCTGCAGGCAGCTCTCAGCCTTGGAGCGCGGGCCTGGCAGATAGCTATTCACCCCAAGGCCAGGGCCATGCACTCCACCGTGCGGGCAGAAGGCTACTGTCCCCGTGAAGGGCACAGAGAGGCGGACCTGAGACTGGATGAGAACCCTGCCCCTTTCATCCCCACGACAGCCCCTCTGAGCCGGGCTGTTTCTGTCTCCGGTGGTAATTGTTACTACACAGTTGTTCTATGCCCTTTGTCGCATGGCATTTGTTGACAAAATGATATTTGGTCCTGATAACTGTGAATGCTCACCTTCAGCTCTCTCTCCTTTGTATGGCTGCCTCTGTGGGATTTTCTCTCTCCTTCCTTGTTCTCTAAAACATTTACCCCTTTGCCAATATGGACAGACACTTGACACCACTTCTGTACGGGTCCAGAATGTTACAATAGGCTGGAATGGCTGTCAGTTTCCGGCTGTTTGTTTGTTTGTTTGTTTGTTTCTTTCTTTCTTTCTTTCTTTCTTTCTTTCTTTCTTTCTTTATCAAGAAGTGCACCCGAGTCAAGAAAAGGGAAGAATTGGGGAAGCCAGGATGGCTCAATGGGTTGAGCGCTCACTTTGCAGCCCCAGGGACTGAGGATCGAATCCCGGTCCTGGCCTGTGCGGACCCATATGCTGAACTGGGGAGTGCCCCCAGTTTGGTTCTCACCGGGGTGAGACCCCGGCCCAGTTCCTGCCCTGTGCAGCCCCGCACCCACCTGTGGAATGAAACTATGTGGAAAAAACAATGATGTGCAACTATGGAGACTGTTCTGGGCCCTCCCCCTTCTCTTTCTGTCTCTGTATCTCTCTCTCTCTCTCTGTCAAAAACAATAAAAATAAATCTTAAAAAAAAAAAAGGAAGAAAGAGAAAGAAAAGGGAAGAAGCTATAACAATCTAATTCTCTGACTAAAATGATGATTGAGAAATAGGGAATATAAGAGAAGAAATACAAAGTAATTAATATATATATATGAATTATCTTTTTTCTTTAATGAGTATTCATGCATGGCAGAGGTATAAAAGGAAAATTCCTGATGGTTAGATTTGGAGAAATCTGGATTTATACCTTAACACAGTGCAAGCCTGGGCCAATTTTTGGACCCCTTTGAGCCTTCATTTGATATATATTACAACAGTTACTTTCTTTATTTTTTTTTTATTTCATTGTTTGATAAACTGGCAAACTTTTATGTAGTGATACACATTTTATGTCACTTGCCTTGATTTTTAAAGGAAAATTTTTTTTCTAATTTTAGGATTCTAGGCTGGCAGTTTATTTTTTCAGCATTTCAAAGTATCATTCAATCAGTTACTTATATTTTCTGTTACAAAGTCATCTCTTGATCTTAATCCTTTAATATTTTCTCCTTTGTTTTTGGTTTTCTGCAGCTTTACTACGATGCACTTCAGTATAGTTGTCTCTATATCCTGCTTGGTGTTCGTAGAGCTTGAAACTGTAGATTGAGGTCTTTTATTAGTTTGAAGAAATAGTTGCTTCTGCCCCATTACAAAAAGGCTAGACTCTTTTCAGCGGAATCACACATTCAACACTATTTTCTTTTTTCTTTTTTTAATTGTTAAATTTATTGGGGGTGATATTGGTTGGTAAAAATTACATAGGCTCCAGGTATACAATTCTACATTGCATCGTCTATATGTTACATTGTGTGCTCACCGCTCAGAATCAGTTCTTCCATCACCATATATTTGATGTCCCCTTCTTCTCTCCCACCTCCTCCCAAAAGTTACTTTCTATTATATATGCTGGGACTGTTGTGAGGATTAAATAAGACAAAGTATCTGAGATACCAATGTGGGGTCAGGCACATATTAATTATTTGATCTTTGTTTGTCATCTTTATGCTAGAGATTGTAACCATGCAGGTCGGTGTGAACACACCTGAAAACTTTTGATGTTTATTTGCAAAGTAGACCTGTGGCTGAGGCCATGGTCACTCTTGGCACCTGCACTGAGAGTAGATTTCTCTGAGGAGCCAAGCACCCAGCTCCCTGCTCACACCTAGCACCCCTGTGCCTGTGAGCTCCAGGCAGCTCAGTACTGAATAGATCTAGGGATCCAGGGAACACTTCTTAAAGCAACCACACAATTCTATTTTATTCATGGAAATTTTGTTTTGTTGCAGCTTATGGAGAATGAATCTGCACGCTGCCTTTCCACTGAAGCCCTCCACGGGCCCCCCATGACCCTGCTTCTCTAGAGGGAGTTTTGTGGTCACACGGGGTGGGGAGGGGAGGGGAGAGGTGCCGCAGTCCTCTTCCAGGTCACATTAGGTGAGAGCCAGAGCCGGTGCCGGAGCAGATCGGACACGCACCCGCTAGGGAGTGTATCTTCTCCATCTTCTATGGCATGATCACTAAGTGTGACCTGAGGGGGAAGTGCAGAAATTAATCAACTGATTTGTTCCAAAAATTAACAGAGGGGAATGTGACCAGCAATGCTGGTGTGATGTTGCACGGTGCTCCCGTGGAATGACGGGATTTGCAAGCTCATGACTCAGAGTGGACTCCTTCAGAAATGGAGCAAGAGAGTAACTGAGGGCTGAGGAGAGTAGCCTTGTACCGCTGATACCAGGTTTTCAGATCCCAGAGAGGCTCAGAGAGAGAGAGGCCATGAGAGATGGAGAAGGTTCCATGTCAGAAATGGCACAAGGGTCTCAGCCAACTGACCCCTCCTTTCTGGACCACCCCTTCTCTGCCTCATCCTAAAGGATGAGTCCCTTGGGATTATGTCCCCAAAGCCTCCAATTGCCAGTGCTGACAGCTGATACGAACATGGGCAGAGCTCTCAAGAGAGCCACCGGCTGGCATCATGGTGAGATGCTAACCTCCCAGAAGAAGATACGTGGGGATGCACTGGGGTGGACAAACGTGTGTGTGTGTAGTGGGTATGAAGGTCAGGAGAGGGCTGGAGAGACAGTGCAGGTCAGACTGCAGAGTCAGCCAGGCAGAAGGCATTTGCTAGAACCATTCAGCCATGAACTGTACTGGGTACAAACTGGAGTGTGGAGTGAGGATAAAGAAAAGGGGAGAAAGGGTCTGCACTGAAGAAAGTAAGACCCATCCTGGAAAACCCACGATTTGGGAATGAGCAGAGGACCAGTGTGAGGCCCGGAGTCCTGCAAATGTGTGATCTGGGTGCTGGGCCCCTTGGCAGCCTGTCCACTCAGAGGGGGCTGCTTAGAGTGTGTCACATCACAGGGTCCAACCCAGGTGAGATCGGAGCACCCACAATCTTACTGTTGGTAGGGACCTTACAAATCATCTACTCTATCTGATGCTGAAGATTCTTTTAAGATATTTTGATATTTTCAATGTGAACTGTAGATGCATTCAGAGCAGATGGTTTCTATTTGATCACATGGCTCTATGAAGGTGTGTGTGTGCATGGACACACACACACATGTACACTTGTGTATGTACCTGTAGGAACTTCTGCATGTGTATCGGTGTGAAAGGAAAGGTCTAAGGTGATTTCCACCCCTCGGGCTGCTTCAAAGCTTTGGCAGCTCAGCAGGGCCGCTGCTTTCCTCCCTGCCCCTCTGCTCCCTGTCAGGGAGCAGTCTTGGTAAACAGGCCGGATGGTCCTTGTCTTTTCACCTAGGATCTGTCACCCATGGCATCTGAGACTGCAGGATGGAGACATATAGTGATGATAACTTTAATGACCAGTGAGAAGACCTGGATTCTCATGTTATCTTTTGTTCCATCAACTGTGTGGTCTTAAGAAGACTCTTAATGGGTCCAGCCTTGGATTTCCTTTGATTGGCACAAAGAGTTAGAAATGGGATCTGGACCATGATCATAAGTTCCCTTCAAGTTTGACATTTTTTGCTAAACCACACCAGGTATAACATTGAGGTCCTGAGCTGTTTAATAGGAGCTAAAGTTTCAAGGTTAAAACATACTTTAAATGAAAATAAAAAAGAGAGAGAGAAATATATTTTAAGTTCACATTTGGAAATGGTCACAGTTTATAGGCCTGTGGATGAATGTGAACCTGAGAACCAAGAAGATTAGAAGGAAAACATCAGGACAAACAGCTCAGAGAGCCAGTAGGTGCCGAGAAAGTATAAAGAAAAGACAGGTCAGCTCCACAAGGCAGGAGCAGAGTGTCACCTGTTCTCATAGGAGCGACCCACTGTTCATTGCCTGTAACTCTGGACTGGATCACATCAAACAGAGCAGTGTTATAGTGTCTTTCTCTCTCTCTCTCTCTCTCTCTCTCTCTCTCTCTCTCTCTCTCTCTCTCTCTCTCTCCTTTTCTCTCTCACCCTCACTCTTGCCCTCTGTTCCTTTCTCTCTCTCTCTCACAAACATGCACACTCACACTCTCACATACACTCCATCAAACATGCCCATGATGAGCTGACATCAGTGAGGAGAAACGTCTAAACGGACATGAGTGTTCGTCTGGACTTAGCTCTCCTCACCCATTTTCCCGAGGGTCTGCAGGACCCTGATAGATGATGAGAGATGCATTTTATACTTTGAGGAATAGAAGGCTATTGAAGAACTGACAGCAGACTTCCTTAAATGAGATATTAGGCATTAATATTGGTTAAGAAGGAAAAACTAGAAACATAGACACATCAAAGAGACCCTGCACTGAGCTCAATGCTAATGATCCCTTCACCCTGACTTAAAGCCCTTGATGCTGAGTGAAGGGACACAAGCTGCCACCTCTGATTGTGGGGGGACATTTTTGCAGAGAACAGGAAGATAATGACTTAGCTCACACTAGGTCCTTCTTAAGTCCTACAACAAAGGGGTAGGCGGTTCTTTGGCTCAAGAGTTAGAAACTTTGACTAGCCCAATTCTGGAGAGATTTTCTTCTGTGTTTTCATCTCAGTGTTATAATAGTTTAGTTTTACATTTATTTTTATGATCCATATTGAGTCAAGTTTCGTATATTGTGTGAAAGAATTCATTTGAAAAATATTGATAACCGATTGTTCCAGCACCATTTATTGAAAAGATATTCCTTTCTCCACTGAACTGCCACTGCATGTTTGTCAAAAATTGGTAATCTACATATGCATGGGTTTATTTGGGGGCTCTAGTCTCTTCTCATTGATCTGTTTGTCTGTATTTATGATAATACCATACTGTTTTGATTTACTGTAGCTAGATGGTAAGCCTTTTAAAAAACAATTTAAATTAATGTACCGGTATAGGTGGCATACAATATTTTATGAGTTTCAGGTGTGCTACATAGTGATTAGACATTTATATTCCTTACAATGTGATTACTATGGTAAGTCTAGTAACCATCTGTTACTGTACAAAGTTATTACAATATAATTTACCGTATTCCTTGTGTTGTACACTACATCCCTGTGGCTTATTTTGTTTATTTTTATTTAAATGTATTGGAGTAGTGTTGGCTAATAATATTATATGTTTCAGGTGTACAATTCTCTAATACGTCAATGCATACGTATATTGCATTGTGTGCTCACCACCCAAAGCCGAGTCCCCTTCATTCAACATATATTTGACCCTTTTACATATATTGTTCTCCTCCCAGTCACCTTCCCCTCTGGTGACCACCATACTGTTATCTGTGTCTATGAATTTATTTATTGCTTTCTATTTTATATCCTATATATGCGTGGAATCATATGGTTTTTGTACTATTCTATCTGACATATTTTGTTTAGCATGACACTCTTAAGATCCATCCATTTAGTCACAAGTGTCAATATTTCATCTTTTTTATGGCTGAGTACTATTCTATTTTATATACATGCCACATCTTCTTTGTCCAGTCATTCTTTAAAGGATTTGCAGGTTGTTTTCATGCCTTGGCTATTGTGAATAATGCTGCAGTGAACATAAGGATATATATATATATATATATACACACACACACATATACATACACACACACATACATGCATGCATGCATACACACACATATGTGTGTGTGTGTATATATACACATACATATATATATGCATACAGATAGATATATATAAATATGCATACAAATATATATATACACACACACACACACACACACACACACACACATACAAATAAGTGTTTTCAAATTATTCAGGTATCTACCCAGAAGAAAGATTGTTGGGTCATATGCTAGGTCTATTCTTCATTTTTTGAGGAGCCTCCATACTATTTTCTATAGAAGCTGCACCAGTTTAGATCACCATCATCAGTGGAAAAAGTTATCCTCTTTAATAAATGGTGTTGGGAAAACTGGAAAGCCACATGCAAAATAATGAAACTAGACTTCTACCTGACAGCATACACAAAAATTAACACAAAATTGATTAAAAACTTGAATATAAGACTGGAAATAATAAAATACATAGAAGAAAACATAAACATTAGACTTGTGGACCTTGGTCTCAGAATGGTTTCTGTGAACTAAATCAAAGATAAAAGAAGTAAAAAAAATAAATATATTGAATGGGATTATCACAAACTATAAAGTTTCTACATAGCAAAATTAACCATCAGCAAAACAAAAAGGAATCAACTGAATGGAAAAAGTATATATTTGCAAATAATACCTCTGATAAGGAGCTAATAACAAAATACATATAAAGCTTGTACAGTTCAACGACAACAAGCAATCCAATTAAACATTGGGCTGGTTCACGTGTTTGGATGTTATAAGTAAAGCTCCTATAAAGAAAATGTGGGGGAAGCCGGGATGGCTCAATGGGTTGGGCGCTCACTTTGCAGCGCCGGGGACCAAGGATCAAATCCCGGCCCCGGGCCGTGCGGAACCATATGCTGAACTGGGAGCTCCCCTAGTTCAGTTCTCCCTGTGTCTCTGTATCTCTCTCTCTCTCTCTCTCTCTCTCTCTCTCTCTCTCTCTGTCAAAAATAAATAAATAAATAAAAATATATTTAAGAAAATGTGCATTTGTGTGTAGGATTTCTTTGTCATTGCGCATTTACAATTCCTTTGAGCAAATACAAAAAAAAAAAATGTGACTTCAGGGTCCTGTAATAACAGTATAGTCAGACTTCCAAAGTGGCTGCACTGTTTTGCATCCACCAACAATAGATGAGAGTTCCCATTGCTCCACATCCTCCCCAGCATTTGGGGGTGTCAGTGTTTCAGATCCTGGTCATTCTAATAAGTGTGTTCCAGTGTCTCATTTGGTTAGACTTTTGAAATTGCACGTTTACCTCACTTTTGTTTCTTTTCTAACCTGCTGCCCTTACTCTCTTACAAGTAATTCCTCAGGGCACTTCCTCACTGAATCACTTGAGGGGGCTGGTGGAGGAGGGAAGGAGGAGTCAAATATACGGTGATGGAAGGAGAACTGACTCTGGGTGGTGAACACACAATGCAACACTATGCATTATGGAAATGTACACTTGAAACCTATACAATTTTACTAACCAGTGCCGCCCTAATCAATTCAGCAAATAGAAGAAAAAAAATTCTGTCTCAATCTCTAGAGCAAGTGACTGAAGACAATGATAGAGTGCCAAAGACTGATTGAAAAATACTTCTAGGGGAAGCTGGGATGGCTCAGGAGGATGAGTGTTCATCTTGCAGCCCCACCAGGGTCCAAGGATCATATCCCGGCCCCAGCCCCTGGAGACCCATATGCTGAACTGGGGTGTGCCTCCAGTTTGATTCTCACAGGAGCAAGCTTCCCATGTGGGAGGCCTCTGGTTTGGCTCCTGCCCTGGGTGTGCTTCCCATGTAGGAGGTTCCCAGCTCGTGGGGCATGCCTCCCATGTGGAAAGGCCCCGCCTGGTTCCTGCCCTATGCAGCCCCATGCTCACCTGTGGAGTGAAACTATATGGAAAACTAATGATGTACAACTATGGAGACTGCTCCGGGCCTTCCCCCTTCCCTCTTTCTTTTTCTCTCTGTCAAAAATAATTTTTAAAAAATACTTCTAACAGCTACCTGGATATTTCTAAATATTCTAGTGTTTTGCATTTACTAGTTAAAATATATGGATAGTTCTCTCAGCTTTGCTTGGCAGTGTTTGGCATTTATAGTCATGCTTCTGTGGGTGACGAGGATATATTGTGAGAAATGCATGACTGTGTGATTCTGTCATTTTGTGCACATCACAGAGTGCACTTGAATGAACTTAGATGATATAACCGTCTACATACCTGGCTATATGGTACAGCCTTTTCCTCCTAGGCTACAGTCCTATATAACAAGTTACTATAGTAAATACTATGGGCAACTATTGCATAAATAGTAAGTATTTGTGTATCCAAATATATCTAAACATTGAAAATGTACAGTAAAGACATGGTATAAAAGATTAAAAAAATGGACCACCTGTGTAGAGTACTTACCATGAACAGAGCTTGTAGAGTGGGACTTGTTCTGGATGAGTCAGTGAGTGAGAATCTGAGTGTCCATTACTGTACACATTTTAAACACTATACTTGGGCAACACTAAATTAATTTTTTTTAAGTGTACTTCTTTCTTAGATACATAAAGCTTAGCTTATTGTAACATTTTTATTTATATAAGTCTTAATTCTTAATCTTTTTAACTTTTTGACTCTTTTGTAACATCATTTAGCTTAAAATACAAACATTTTGTGGAGCTGCACAAAAATATTTTTCTTCTTTAAATATTTATTTTAGAAGCCTTTCCTACTTTTCTTTTTTTCTTTTTTTCTTTCTTTTTTAACATTTTTGTGAAGACCTGAGACACAACCACACACACTAGCTGATGCACACACAGGGTCAGAATTACCAATCCTACTGTCTTTCACCTCCACATCTTGTCCCACTAGGGGACTGTCACGGACAATATTAGACACAGAGCTAACAACACTACTGATGACACTGCCTTCTTCTGGAACCCCACGTGAAGGACCTGCTTAAGGATCTTCTTGAGGAGGTGTCAGTCTTTTCAGAACTATGTTCATGGTGGTTTGCTTAAGTTTTTTGTTTTTGTTTCTTTTCCATCATAGATTTGCTTGTAAACTGGACCAAAACATTCTTCTCTGTTAATGAAAGTGTTGTGGGAAGGTCCCATGTTTTCAAACTTTATTTTTTAAGATTTATTTTATTATTTTTGACAGAGACAGAGACAGAGAGAGACAGAGAGAAGGGGAAGGGCCTAGAGCAGTCTCCATAGTTGTATGTCATCAGTTTTTGACATAGTTTTATTCCACACAGGTGGGCGAGGGCTTCACAGGGTAAGAACCAGGCTGGGGACCTCCTGCATGGGAGGCATGCCCCCTCAAGCCAGGGGCCGAGTCAGGTTGCAAGATCTGACCTGGGGGCCTCCCGCATGGGAAGCACACCCCAGTTCAGCACATGGGTCTACATGGGCTGGGGCCAGGATTCAATCCTTGGTCTCTGGGGCTGCAAAGTGAGTGCTTAACCCGCTGAGCCATCGCAGCTCCCCCTTCAAACTGTTTAAGGAACTTGTTGAGGTCTGAAAGCTTCTGTTAAACCGTTCACTGTAAATTTTCTTGGGACTTCTTTTTCTTGTCCTGCTGTTTCCCATTCTCTTGCCTCTTATTCAGCTATGCCTTCCAGTTCCAGTTCCAACAATTCCCCATTGGTCAGTTCCTCAGGGACCATCTCTCAGGGTTCCTCAATGTCATTCTCATTCACTTCCAGGCTACAGTCATTTGCCCTCTCAACTGCAGCCTTGTTGATTTTTGTAGCATCTTCATCCTTGTCAATCCTTATGTTTTCCTTCTGGATTCCATTTATACACTCTTTGGTGACATTACCCCAAACTCAAACAAGGTTATTGATGCAATCATAGATGTAATCCTCTCACAATTAAGAAAGTGTCTCCCTCACTAGCAGCAGTAGTCTGAACGAATGTCCTCCCAGCCTTAAAAGCTGCTATAACTCCTTTATCTATTGGTTGAGTCAAATAGCTGGTGTCTGGAAGAAGAAATACCACTTTGATATGGGGATGAAGATCACCAATAAAAAAGAGGAAGTCCAGGGGCATCATCAACAATAAGCAAAATCTTGAAAGTTATAAGCCTCAAAAACCTGGGGTTCTCACTGTGTCAGATCACAAAGTTGCCTGCAACATGTCCCCTAAGCAAGACTATTAGCCCGTCCTTTATAAAAGCCTTGAAGCCTGTCATTGACTTGGCCTTCTTTTGGAAAAAAAAAGTATTTTAGGCATTTATTTCCAAAATAAGGATGTTGAATCTATATTTACTATTTGCTCTGGCAAGTAATTTTCCTCCACAACCAACTTTTCTAGAATTTCTAATAATTCTTTAGCTGCCTTCACATCAGAACTCACAGACTCACCATTCACTTTCTCATTATGTGATGAATAAACAATTCTTTTTTTGTTTTTGCTGTTTTAGACAGAGAGAAGCAGAGAGAGACAGACAGAAAGGGGGGGCCCAGAGTAATCTCCATAGTTGTACATCATTAGTTTTCTACATAGTTTGATTCCACAGGTAGGCATGAGGCTGCGCAGGACAGGAACCAGCTGGGGGCCTCCCACATGGGAAGTATGCCTGGGGCGGGGGTGGAACCAGGAGCCTCCCACATAGGAGGCTCACCCAGATGAGAACTGAACTGGAGGCACACCCAGTTCAGCATATATATGGGTTTACATGGGCTGGATCCAAGATTCGATACTTGGACCCCAGGGCTGCAAAACAATGCTCAACCCGCTAAACCATCCTGGCATCCCCAACAATTCTTTAATTGTTTATACTATCCAGAGACAGCAGTAAGTTCAACATTGCAGTTTGGTCCAGTCTTTTCTTTCAGCATCACAAACTAACTTTTTACTTTGGCCATGATTGCTATGCAGTGAGAGGGATCCACTTCTGTGTCTTGTCTTTGCTCCAGGTCATTATAAGTGGCCCCAGGTATGATATAGGCCCTTCTAAAATTTTTATTGGTCTCTTTGCCTTCAACAAAGCAGATCCTTTAGTAGTTTCTGTCTTTTTGTTCTTTCTTATTCTTGAAGATTGTAACTATGGTGCAATGCTTGACTGGAGAGCAATGGCCATCACTGATTTTCCACCTTTGTATTTCTGAATTTTAATTTGATTTTCAGATCAATCACTCAATGTGGCCTCTTGCTGGCAGCATTAGAAGTAAGTTTTGTATGCTTAACAACCATGGTAAACAAAAGAATATGAGATTAAGTCAAGCACAAGAGAAAATAAAGCAATCAAAATACATGGTAAACATGAGATGTACATGGCTGCCAAAGGCATGTCATAGCACAATGTTTTACATAAAACTTTTCTTTTTAATAAGTGGAAAGAGTACATTCTCAAGTTGCAATAGGATATTGTATAGTATATATATAAATCAGTGGCAGTGTTTATTACTATAATCAGGTATTATATACTTTACATAGTCGCATGTGGCATACTTTTATACAACTGGCAGCTCAGTACGGTTGTTTACATAAATTCATAATGAATTGTGCTACAACTTTACAATGGCTACCATGTCACTAATTTATAGGAATTTTTCACCCCCATTACAATCTTATGGAACCACCATCATGTATACAGTTCATATTGACTGAAACATGTAGTACATTTTTTAACAAAGCCAAGAGGACCAGAAGGAGTCATTCTATTTATCTTTCAAATAGGTTCAGGGGAGTTTGCTTATATATAGCACTCCTAGGGTGATGTGGTCATAGGTAAACACGGGGAGGTGGTTTCTATTTGATAGCAGGTGAGCAGTGTAGTACAACACATACTATTAACTTTAGAGTCAAAAACCTTGAGCTCAGGTCCAAGATCCATCACTCCTGAGCTATAAGTTGGGAATAAAAATACCCACCCTACAGGAAGCTAGAATGGCTCAGCAGGTTAAGCACTCACTTTGCAGACCCTGGGACTGAGGATCAAATCCCAGTCCCAGCCTGTGCAGACCCATATGCTGAACTGGAGTGTGCTTCCCATGAAGGAGGCTCCCCGTTTGGTTCTCCACACACACACACACACACACACACCATATGGCCTGGGGCTCGAGGGGGCATGCCTCCCATGTGTGGAGGCTCCCATCCCAGTTCCTGCTTTGTGTGGTCCCTGCCCACCCCTGTGGAATGAAACCATGTCAAAAACCGATGATGTGCAACTATGGAGACTGCTCTGGGCCCCCCTCCCCCTTCTCTCTGTCTCTCTTGGCCTCTGTCTCTCTCTGTCTCTGTCAAAATAATGAAGTAAATCTTGAAAAGTTAAATACCAACCTTAATGTGTTCTTCAAAGGCTTACTTGGAATAATAAATATGCATGTGTTTTTATGATTATAAAGGGTGTGTGTGCATGTGAGAGTATCTTTAGGTTATATACTTGAGAGTACAATAGATTGGTTATAGGTTAAGTCATCTTTATTATTACTACATTGTCATTTGTTCTCTTTAGTGGTCCTATTTATTTACACTTCCACTAGCAGCATATGATGGTTCTAAACTGAGAACATTGCTCTTTATTTGTCACTCATTGCTTGTATTAGAATTATATATCCATAATCTTTGATATGTGGCTTGATAATTTTTCTCACTAGAGTGAGCACATTTCTTTATCCTATTGATGGTAGGTTTGAACAACAGAATGATAGCAGGTGTACTGTGAATAGAGACCTTGAATCTGCTTTTGTTCGGTTCAGCCTCTTCTACTCCATGGCCCTCCCTGAGAAAAACAGGACCATGTAGCAACTGGTCCTTCAGCCTGCGAGCACAGCTGCACTATAAGGACAGCCTGGGGTCCAGGCTGGTCCAACCAATGTTAGCTGAACCACGAAGTGACTTACAAACTTTAAAGACTATAAATACAGTCATGAACCACTTAACCACACGAGTAGTGGATCCTGAGGACTGTATCCTTAGGCTTTTTAACCATTGTGCAAACATCCTAAAGTGTACTTATACAATAGGCTGTAGCCTACTACTGTAAGTTTTAGGTGCTACACAAATGGTAGCAAAATAGGTTATTTTTTATACCATCACCACCACAAATACATGAATAATGCATTGCACTGTGATGTTACAATGGCTATGACATCATGGGGAGATAAGTTTTTTTTTAAGATTCATTTTATTGTTTTTCAGAAAAGGTAAGTGAAAGAGAAAGAGAGAGAAGGGGGAGGGCCCAGAGCAATCTCCATAATTTACAACATTAATTATGACATAGTTTCATTCCACAGAGGTGAGTATGGGGCCGTGTGGGCAGGAACAGAACTGGGGGCCTCCCGCGTGGGAGGTGAGAAATTTTGCCACCATCTTGGTGGCTACCAGTTGCACCACAGTTCAGCATATGGGTTTGCACAGGCCGGGACTGGGATTTGATCCCCAGACTTCATGTTTGCAAGGCAAGTGCTCAGCCTGCTAAGCTATCCTGGCATTCCTCAACAATGTTTTATTTTTTAAGCTGCGTGACAAGTTCACAAGTATTATTTTTATGTATTTTGTGTTTTTCTATATTATATATGATATTGTTAAATGTAAAATTTTTTAATTAAATAACTTTAACTCTATGAAAGTAACATTCTAATGTTAATCTTTAGTGTTATGTTTGTGTCTTGGTCACTTAGGCCTGCATTGGTAGGAAGAGATACATGTTTATCCATCTGCCTAGATCCTGTGTAAGGTTTAGACTTATCACTGTCCTGAGTGCATGGATGGGAAGGATCATGGACTGGAAAATTCAACCAGGAGCTTGATTCCTTACCATTGGGGGGGGGGGGGAACTACATTTCTTTCTATGTCTTCAGGATATAAAATTTTATTTTTTAGGTTATCTCTCTTTCCTTACCACCTGGATGGATATGCATAGAATCTCTATGTTCTCTGTTTTTCAAAAGCCAGTGGCTGTTTATTTCTATATATAAACAGATATTGTCCCTTCTTTACAATGCCCCTGAACAACCTCTGCAATCAGCTGATACCAGATGACAGACTTAAGATTGTACTTATCTTGGATTTGCTGAGATTACCATCTTTCAAATTCTTTATTTCATTCTTGGTACAGTCTGGGTATTATAAGAATTACATTTGTATTTCTCAGACCCTTATCTTACATGTTTATGTTTAATCTGCTCTTGCTTTTCTAAGTTCTCAAGGTAGAAATTTAAACCATCTTATTTGTAATTCAGTGTAGAAACTATAAACTTCTATGTTAGCAATGTTTTAGTTGTATACCACAAATTGTGATGTGTTATGTTGTTATCTTAACATTATTCAAAATGTTCTCTAATTTTTCTCTTAATTTCTCTTTTGACTGTTGGGTTCTTTATAAAGGTGGCATTTAATTTTTAAATATTTGGTGATTTTGAAATATGTCACCATTATTTGTTTTTAATCTAGTGCCATTGTGCTTAAAGAACAAGTTCTTAAGACTTTGATACTGTTAAATTCATTGACATTTGTTTTATAACCCAACGTATAGTCTTTCTTGGTAAGAGTTATATGCATACTTGAAAATAATGTGTAGTGTGTAGTTGTTTCATAGAGTGAGTGGTCTATGAACATCATTTTAGGCCTCTTTGGTTGATAGACTTATTTATATGATTTCTATATCCCTATTGATTTTATGTCTGCTTGTTCTATCAGTTACTGGGAAAATAGTTATTTCAACTTCCAAATATAATGGTGAATTTATCTATTTCTCTTTTTACTTTGTCAGAATTGACTTCATGCATTTTGAATTTCTGTTATTGGGTACATACATGTTCAGAATTATAATGTCTTGTTGATTTATTTACCCCTTTATCTTTAAAAAATATTTTTTTCTTTAATCCTGGTAGCAGTCTTTATTTTACTGTTTATCTTGACTGGTATTATTATAGTCACTTCAACTTTATTTTTTTTTTTAAGATGTACTTTATTGTTTTTGACAGAGACATAGAGAGTCTCCACAGTTGTAAACGGGGGCTGTGCACGGCGGGAGCTGGTCTGGGAGCTTCTCACATGACTCCCTTGAGCTGAGGGCCAAACCAGAAGATGATAACCAAACTGGGGGCCTCTCGCATGTGAAGCACACCCCAGTTCAGTCTATGGGTTTGCACGGGCCAGGGGATCCTCAGTCTCCAGGGCTGCAAAGTGAGTGCACAACCTGCTGATCCAGCCCAGCTTCCCCCACTTCAACTTTCATATGTGTAATGTTCCCACAGAATATTTTGTCTACCCATTGACTTCCAGCATTCATGTGTGCTTATGTTTAAGTGATTCTTTTATAGACTGCGTATGTACCTGTGTGTTGATTTTTCTTCATAATTAAGTCTGACAAAGTCTGCTCTTTAGTGTTGAGGTGTTTGGACCATTTGGATTTAGTGTTGCCAATCATTTTCAAGTTAAAACTGTTATCTTACTCTATTTGTTTTCCTGCAATATGTGCTTTGTTTCATTTTATTTTTTTATTTTTTAATATTTATTTTTATTGTTTTTGACAGAGAGAGACAGAGAGACAGAGAGAAGGGGGAGGGCCCAGAACAGTCTCCATAGTTGCACATCATTGGTTTTTCCACATAGTTTCATTCCACAGGTGGGCACGGGGCTGCAGAGGGCAGGAAATGGGCCGGGGTCTCACCCCAGTGAGAACTGAACTGGGGGCACTCCCCAGTTCAGCATATGGGTCCACATGGGCCGGGGCCAGGATTTGATCCTTGGTCCCCGGGGCTGCAAAGTGAGCTCTTAACCCACTGAGCCATCTCGACTTCCCCTGTTTTATTATTTTTATTTTATTGCTCTATTAAAATGTTGAGCATTTAAAACATATTGCACTTCATTATCACTGTTTGCTTATTAGCTATAGTATTTTGTTTTAATTATTTAAGAGTTGCTTAGAAATTTTAATATGCACCTGTACCTCAAATAATATTAGAAGATTGCTATAAAATATAAGAATCTCCTAACAGTATATTTCTACTTACTACCTTTGTTTATTTGTGTTATTATTTCCATACATCTTTTGTACATATATTTATTTATAATATTTTGATTGAGGTGCAACTGACATACCATAAAGTTTACCCTTTTCAAGTGTGCAATTCAGTGGTCTCATGTATTTAGAGTTGCGCAACTATTACTGCCATCTAATTTTATAATAATTTTGTTTTCCTAAAAATATGCCTCTCACCCTTTGAAGACACTGCCCAATCCCCTCTTCCCTTTACCCCAGAAAATTGCTAATCTATTTTCTGCCTCTATGAATTTGCCTATTCTGGACATTTCATATAAATTGAATCATATAATATATATCATCTTGTGATTGGTTTGTTTTATTTAGCATTCAAGATTTATCCAAGTGGTTATATGTATCACACACTTTTTTTTTCTTTTTTTACCTATTAGGATGAAATTCACATAACCTAAAATTAGCCACTTTAAATGAACAATTCTATGGCATTTGGTACTTTCACAATATTTTGTAACCACCACCTCTGGAGAGTTCCAAAACACTTCCATCAGTTCAGAATAAAACTCTGTATACATTGAGGAGTTTCTTTCCATTACCCACTCCCCTCTGTCTGAAAACACCAATCTACATTCTATCTCTATGGATTTATTTACTCAGGGCATTTCATATAAATGGGATTATATAACATGTGACACTTTGTGCCTGGCTTCTTTCATTTAGCATAGTGTTTTCAAGGTTCATTTACATTGTGGTATATATCAATACTTATTTCTTTTTATGGCTGAATAATGTTTATTATATGTATATACAATAAATTTGTTTACCCATTCTTCTACTGAAGGACATTTGGGTTATTTACATCTTTTGGTTGCTATAAATAAAGCAATGAACATGTGTGTAAATGTATTTGTTTATTGGTTTTTAATTCTTTTGGATATATACCTAAATAGGCTGACCATATTTTCTTGATACAAAAAAATGGGATATTAGGGTGACAAAAATGGAATGGGGTTATGTAATATTCTGTATTCATGAAAAAGTAAGTTGATAACAAACACTTTGTTACATGAACATATTAAACTAACAATTATTCTTCAGTGACAGAACTCAACCAAAAATTTAGGTAGACATAGAGGGTACTGTATCTTACCATGATCACACTATGAATATTTCTCAGATGAAGTCATCTTATGAAGCAGACTTCTCACACTCCATGGCACAATTTTATTTTGCAGCTAACACACTTTTATTGTCTCAAAACTTAATCTAGATTTTTAGGCTACAAGAGACCTAGAAAAACAACATAAATTCACTGCAACAGAACATGGAGAGGGGCACAAGTGAATAACACTAATTTATTGCTTATAAAACACAAAAAAATCTCATAAATAATACACATATCAATAAAATTTATGGACACACTCAACAGTTTGGTGGTTACCTGAGGGAAGGGGAGGAGGGGGGAGGGAGAGTTGGGAGGGGGGAAGTGGGAGTGGACACCAGATATATGGTGATGGAAGGGGAGCTGATTTTGGGTGGTGAGTACATAAAGCAATGCATAGGTGATGTGATGTGGACTTGTACATCCAGAAACTATCTAATTGTTACCAATCAATGCCACCCCAATAAATTTTTTTTTAATTCCTTTAAATTTTTTTTTCTTTTCTTTATTGTTTTTGACAGAGAGAGAGAGAGAGAGACAGAGACAAAGACAGAGACAGAGACAGAGAGAGAACTGAACTGGGGGAACTCCCCAGCTCAGCACATGGGTCCACACGGGCTGGGGCCGGGATTCAATCCTGGGTCCCCGGTGCTGCAAAGTGAGCGCTTAACCCACTGAGCCATCCCGGCTTCCCTACCCCAATAAATTTAACAATAAAATTAAAAAAAAATCTGTATGGCATGTCACACTGAACACTCCAGTGCAGGACTGCAGAGTGTCCAGACTGCAAATCAATCATCATAAACACACATCAAAAACAAAAAAACAAAAAAGAAATGAACACCCTGACTGCTATGACATGCCAGAATATGCTACTGTCCCTGTGGAGAGTTCCACTGTAATAAAAAACAAAACAAAACAGTAGCTAACAACATATTGAATATGAGCCTAAAAAGTCTGAATCAAACTGAATGTAGGGCAGAAAGACTATGGGCAAAATGATGGTAGAAATAACTAAGCCTCACAGTCCTAACCTCCCACACACCTAACCTCATGAAAGCAAGCAGCCAGGTGAGCCCATTCAGTTGATGGAAGCAAACAGCCAGGTCAGACCATTCAGTAGTTCATGTGTATCGAGCTCCTCCTGGCTTCCACACACTGAATGGGGCTTAGTGACTGCCTTTTGAATTCCCCGCCACTGAAGACAAGCAAGGGGGCAATGTCTGATCATAGCTAGCTTAAGAAGCCTGGCCCTGACTGAATAAAATGAATGGAACTTCCTCTTTCCTCACACTAGTAGTTTTACTGCATGCATTGAGTAGCATAGACCCCTTATGATCAATCCACCACCCACGTTCAGTTTTTTACAAAACATAAAAAATTTGACAAAATTGGCATTTCTAGTAAAACAACAGGACAGTTGGGAAATATGAAAAAGCAGTACTGTTCGGTTTAAAATGGTCAGCCTACTTATAAATGGGTAATGATGGATAATATGCCAGTCCTGTTTTTCACTTAAGGAACCATCAAACTGTGGTCCACATTAACTGCAGCATTTTACATTCCCACCAGCGATGTACAAGGGTCCCTATTTCTCCACACCCTCTCCGATGCTTATTTTGTGACATATTTATTATATCCATACTAGTAGAGTGAAGTTGTATCTTATTGTTGTTTTGACTAGCACTTCCCTAACGATTAATGATGTTGAGCATCTTTTTATGTGATCATTGGCCCTCTGTGTTTATTTTTTGAAGACTATTCAGATCTATTGACAAATGTTGAGTTGGGTTGCTTCTATTTTTCCTGTTGAGTTTTACGAGTTCTTTATATATTATGAAACTAATGTCTTATCAGACATGTGATTGGCAAATATTTTCTGGGGAAGCCGGGATGGCTCAGTGGGTTAAGCGCTCACTTGCAGCCCCAGGGACTGAGGATCGAATCCCGGCCCCGGCCTGTGTGGACCCATATGCTGAACTGGCAGTGCCCCCAGTTCTGTTCTCACCAGGGTGAGACCCCAGCCCAGTTCCTGCCCTGTGCAGCCCCGCACCCACCTGTGGAATGAAACTATGTTGAAAAGCCAATGATGTGCAATGATGGAGACTGTTCTGGACCCTCCTGCTTCTCTCTGCGGTAAGTTTTCACTTGATCTTCTTATCCTCATGAATTAAACACCTTTCTGAGAAAATAAAATACCTGTTCATTGACCACAACCTGAGGTCTGTATTTGTGCCCTTATTGTGGATAATGTCACAGATCTGTTCAAATGTCTTCAATGTCTTTTACCTAGTCATACAGAAATGTACATATTTCTCTGGAATCTGGGCATACAAGGTTCCCCAAAGTTGGTCTCAGCCTTTCTTCCCAGTTTATTCTCTGCTCTGCTCCCTGATATAGTCTCTCACATTCTTGTTTAACACTGCTATTGATGGTTCAACTGAACAGGCAGTACGGGGTCATCTGACTCTACTTATGTCATCCCTTTTGCTTGTAATATTATCTCAACACTTTGCCTACTGCAATCTGACTGCTGGAATTCAGGATCTGTCTCAGCTACACCTTCCACAAGTAGGCTTTTTCTAATGACTCCTATAGATTGTATATGTTTGTTACTCATATTTGAATCACTCGTTAGAGGACATTTTATTTGCTCCTTAAAAACTTTTTATGTGTCTTTATCACCAATTCATAGATGAGGAAGCTAAAATATGGAAAGCTAAGTGATTGACTTAGACTGTATGGTTATCATCATGATAAATGGCCTTTCTATAAAATTTTACCTGGACTTGCATACCCAGTATTTGTATCCTTTTCTACCTTTCCTTTTACTTTTAAGTTCTTTGTGGGCATAAGCTTTACCTCCCCAATTTTTGGGCTGTCACAGAATTTCTCACAGTGCTTGGTGCACAGTATTAATAGATGATTAATAAATGTTTGAGACTTTATGCTAATAGGTGTGTGTCTTCACTTGTGTGTATGTGCGGTATGGGCAGCAAACAGTGTCCAGAGCAAGATAGGGTTGAGGGAAGGAATAAAGAGAATTTTAAACTTAAGAAATATGTTTCAGGTAGCACATTATTAGGATTCCTGCATGCTAGGCATTGGTAGCTAAAACTGGTACCCAGAGCTGGTTTTCCCTAAACTCATCCTTTCTCATCTTTAATTTCCTCATTGATGGAGGCCATCTGCCACCCACTGGCCCATCTCTGTCTTTAACTCAGTATTGGATCACCCCTCTCTTCTTGTTAACCTGCTTGAATGCAAAGTCTTTAATAAAATGCAAGCTGTGTTTAACATGAAGATAGTGATGCCATGGTTTCCTTAGTAACAATCAATCTGCTCTATAAATTTCTAAGGGAAAAAAAGTATTAGAAGAATGGTGTGTGTTCACATGTGTGTCTGAAGACACACACAAGTGCCCATGCATATCCACTCATCAGTTTTGTCCAAAGGATATAAGCAACAAAACTCTACTGCAGCTTCACTTAGATGAGTCTTAGCTGATGAAGTGGTTTCCATGGAAATGATTTAACATGCTTTGTAGAAAATAGCTTGTTCTGCACATGAAAAAAAGTGAAATAGTAGCTTGAATTCTGTAAGATCTCACCCCACTGCAAATTTAGCCTGTGGTTATCTGGGACAGTGCTTGGGTAGGAGCAAAAAATTTAGGAAATAAGGTCTATTCCAAACATATTCTGCTGCAAAGGCAAGAAATCTGCATGCCTGGAATTTGGCACCTGTCATTTATTTGTTCCTTTTGCCAAAGACCCCAGAAGTTGTAAACTCTCTGGGGCTGGAAATTACAACTTGAAAGTCATTATAATATCATTTTTTAGTACCTATCGGGTACTATATAAGTGTTTTCAATACATTATCTCATCTAATTTTCACAGCAACCTTAAGTATGAGGTAGGTGTTATCATTTCCTATAAGTAGAGAATGGTAGGCTGAGATTGTGTGATTTAGCAGGTCTTTCAGGTGATGAATGCAATTGTTGGAAGTCAAACCCAGGTCAAGAAATCATGCTTAAAGGCCTTGCAGAACGCATGGCTTTGGGTAGACGGATGTTCAGATGAATAAATGCATCCAGGGTGAATGAGGGAGGGTAGAAATATGTTTAAGGAAAAGGCAGGCTTGTTACTGTAAATTCTCTATTCAAGCCTGGAGATGGGGAGGTTGTCGGGCTCACACTGGTGACCTTTTAGACACTCATACTGGTAGAAGTGGGTGTGGGGTTTTCACAAACTCTCCAACACCTTCTTAGGATATTTGTTGACAACTTCTGGGAAAACAATCCACTTTGGTCAGCTGAAGCTGAAGCACTCAACCTCAACACAGAAGTACAACTAAGAATAGAATTTTTTTCCCCCACAAAAGTTCAGTATAAAAACCCTGAATTCTTTGTCACTGGCCCTGATCTAAACCACCCCCCTTTTCTGGCTCCAACTCAGCCCTAGCCAGATGAAAGCTATTTCTGAATATGTAGAATGGTTTACTAAATAACTAAATAACAAAGTGATGGGCCTTTCAAATACTAAACCAGAAGGGCTTCATGGGGGTAGAAATTTTGGCCACTGTGGGCTCCTCCTTGGACATGAGGATTAAAAATACGAGACAAGCATCAATCCTCTTTGTTATGTCTAAATGTTAAGAATTTATTTTCTTCCTCCGTTGTCTTTCATGGGTATTACTGTGTTCACGAACACTAAAAACACTCATCCCCCAGACTGGGCCTTGTCTCCCCCAGTTCAGATGCACAGGGCTCTCTGACTGCATCTCCCCTCCAGCCACTGAATATGGGATTTATGTTCCTCATGCAACCAGAGCCAGGCTCCAGTCACTGGAGGTGTGAAACAGGGGGAAAGACTTGGTGTCCACCCATCAAAGCACTAAATATGCTTTTTTCCAGCTCCTCATTGTGACTCCTGTCATTTAATTCTACTCCAGCCTCCTCATCCACAACTTGTAGTCCTTACCTAAGATGTGCCAGAGGGGACTGAGAGCAGTCACAGAGCAGGATCAAACACAGGGCTCCAAAAGGTTTGTCCTTGCTTCTTGAGAAAATAGTAGATGGAGAAGCAGCAGGATGAAGGGGCATGTAGCTCAGCTTCCTGTGTGGGCCAGGCCTTCTTCTCTGAGACAGGCTGTTGGTTTTGGGTCCTGGTAGAGAGGACAATAGAACCATCATGCCTGATATTTCACAGTGTAAAAATCTGAGAAAGTTTTTGCCTGTGCTGTATGCCAAATTCTGATCAGTTTCTGCCCATCCAGCCTCTACCCTTAAGACTATAACCCATTTGGTTGATAGACATGTAAACACTGAATATTTTTTAAGAAATAATACATAGGTTGACTTGGACTTAAGTTCTTCAAGCTATTCTGAAACCATGTCTTCATTTAAAAATATATAATTTCTTTTTTTTTTTTTTTTTAAAGATTTATTTTATAGTTTTTTGACAGAGAGAGAGAGACAGAGACAGACAGAGAGAAAGGGGAGGACCCAGAGCAGTCACTATAGTTGACCACATTAGTTTTCCATATAGTTTCACTCCACAGGTGGGCACAGGGCTGCGCAGGGCAGGACCTGGGCCAGGAGCCTCCCACATAGGCCCCGGCAAGAACTGAACTGGGAGCACACCCCAGTTCAGCATATGGGTCTTCCTGGGCTGGGGCCAGGATTTAATCTTCGGGCTCTGGGGCTGCAAAGCGAACACTTAACCCGCTGAGCCATCCCAGCTTCCCCCAAAAGATATAATTTCATTTTAGAAATCTTGTGTTCCAAATTCCTATATTTGACCCATATCCAGTTTTCATGCATCTCAACAAAGCTTATCCATGGAATCCAAGGACATTCGCTGGCCCATCAGGATGAACTATTTATACCATAGCCTGCTTTTTCTTAATATTCCCTAGAAATAGAATCTTTCCAGTCTCCCCACCTGTCTCTCAGCCCTGCCAGTTACAGACAGTGAGGTTGGATGTTCCCACCTACCACGTTCTCTCTGTGCCTGGTCAAGTCTTACCTCCGATGGCTGACTCAGACACGCTCCTAGAGTCACGTACATCTGGATTGATCGTGGTCATGACCACACAGGGTCTCTGTGTCCCCAGATGGTGAGTTTTCTCCTGATGGCCTTGTGCACAGCCTCATGTAGGATAAGAGGCTTCGAATATCACACTCACCTTGTCCACACAGAAAAACAGGTTAGTTCCCTGTGGAACCACGGTGAGTGAGATTTTCATTCCTGGAAGACTTTATGGCATTAATTCTGGATCTAGTAATAACATTTATGACAAAAACAAAAAACCACAAAAACAAAAATGTGCCCTTGGGATAAAACCCTTCTCTTTTTAAGGCACTTTATTTTATTTCTAAAGGGAAACAGAGTTGGACTCTGAACAACTCACAGAGTGTTTTGGAAGTATCCACCTATCTTGGAGCAGTACGAGAGGAGCACTGGAAAACAAGCTGCTGAACTTTTTTCAGGCCTACAATGAACCTTGGAAGGTGGTTGAGGCAGAATCAACATCATCTTTCTACTGTACCTACATTCTTAGACCAGACCCGGGGAAAGGAATCATTTCCTCGAGTTTTGTTTTGGTTTGGTTTTTGCCCAAAACCTTTATCCCTACTTGCTGTGATATTTTTTAAGTGCCAGGATATCTTTGAGTTACTAGATCATGAAAGGACAACAATCTTCAATGTTCACACTCATTCTTAGGGAGCTACCGAACAAAGTAAGCTAGTAAGGAAAAGCTTGCCATATTTTCTACAGTTAGGACATATGCTCATTACCAAGAGTGGAGAAAATGATCTGGTCATGACTATAGACAGACATTGAATAAAGCTGTCCGTTCTCAAGGCCTTCAGCAGGAATCCCAGCAGAGGACACGTGCCTTTTCTGTTTATAAAGGTCCTGGCAGTGATGTTTGCCACATCATGAGGGACAGGTGTTGAGCACTTCTCAGCACTGCTAGTTTCCTGACACAGGAGCATTTGATTCAGTAGGCTTCAGCTATGTTAATTTTTATTTCATGGCAGGAAATCAGGTCCACTGTGAGGCATTGAGTGGGATGGGTGAGGGCCAATAGATTAGATGAATGAAACACTTACATTTGGAATGGCAATGAATCCCTCACACCCAGCTCAGTTGGAATTTTTTTTTTCTTTTTTATGTTTTTTTTTTTGTTCTTAAGAATTTTGGGAAACCTGATATTCAAGATGAGTATCTAGCTGAAATTTACTGATACAGGCTGATGTTCAGAGGAGAGGAAGGCGAGAGGTAAATGGACAAAGATGAAATCAGGGTGTAAGATAATACAGAATATGGAGTGATAAGGAAGGTGAAATAAAAGCTAAAGACAAAAAATGGGAAGACAATCAGTGGAAGAATACAATAAAATAATTAAAAGTGAAAAAAGAAAGAAAGGAAGAATACCTGTTGTGGGGATGGCAGGATAGCTGAGTGTTTGAGTGCTTGCCTTGCAGTTGTGAAGTCTGGAGTTCGATTCCCAGCTCTGGCCCATGCAAGCCCATATGCTGGACTGTGGCGCACCTGGTAATGGCTGGGGTGACTTGGTGGTGAAGGTGCTCTGCTCCCACATGGGAGGTCTCCGGTTTGGCTCCTGCCCCTCTTCTTTTTTTTTTTTTCCCCTTTCTTTTTTTAAGATTTATTTTATTTTTTTGACAGAAAGAGAGACAGAAAGACAGAGAGAGAGAAGGGGGAGGGCCCAGAGCAGTCTCCATAGTTGTACCTAATCAGTTTTTGACATGGTTTCATTCCACACAGGTGGACAGGGGTTGTGCAGAGCAGGAACCAGGTGGCAGGCCTTCTGCATGGAAGGCATGTCCCCTCGAGCCAGGGGCCAAACTGGGGGCCTCCCACATGGGAAGCTTGCCCTGGTGAGAACCGAACTGGGGACCACACCCCAGTTCAGCATATTGATCTGCAACAGACAGGGCTGGGATTTGATCCTTGGGCCCCAGGGCTGCAAAGTGAGCACTTAACCCACTGAGCCATGCTGGCTTTCCTAGTTCCTGCCCTTCACTCATGACCCCACATCCACCTGTGTGGAATGAAACCATGTCACAACTAATAATGTGCAACTATGGGGATTGTCATGGCCCTCTCCTCCCCCTCTTACCTTCTCTCAAACAATAAAAATAAAAGAAGGCAGCACTAAAATTATCTTATTTGCAGATTGATACAATCATAAGTTAAAACCAAAAAAAAGAAATCCACCAAAAAATAATCCGGACCCACATGCTGAACTGGGGAGTTCCCACAGTTCAGTTCTCTCTCTGTCTCTGTCTCTGTATTCCTCTCTCTTTCTGTCAAAAATTAAAAATATAAATAAATAAAATAAAAAATAAAATAAAAAGGTACCGGTAATCACAATAATAAATTCAGCAAAGTTGCAAGATGCAAAGTCAATAAAAAAATCAGCTGTGATTTAATGAAGTAAGTATCAAAACTAAATGATGTTGTATGCAGAAATAGAAAAACTCATCCTAAAATTAATATGAAATCATAAGGGACCTCAAACAACAAAATAATTCTAAAAAAAGAGAACAAACTTAAAGAATAATATTTCTTCATTGCAAAACTTAATACATAGCTATAGTAATCAAAACACTATGTGAATGGCATAAAGACAGATACAGAACAATGGAATAAAATAGAGTGTCTAAAAATAAAATGTATTGAATGATTTCCATCAAAGGTACCAAGACCATTCAATGGGGGAAAGACTGTCTTTTCAAAAAATTGTTCTGGAAGAACTTGAGACTACATGAGATAGAATAAAATTGAACCCTTCCCTAATACCATATACAAAACTTAACTCAAAATAGATCTATATGACCTGAATATGAGACCTAAAATTACAAAACTCAAAAGAAATAAAAAATAAAAAATAAAATAAAATCATAAAACTTTTAGAAGAAAATATAGATCAAAAACTTTATGATGGGGATGCTGAGATGCTCAGCAAGTTAAGTGCTTACCTTATAGCCCTGGAGTCCAAGGATCAAATCCTGGCCCCAGCCCATTCAGATCCATATGCTGAACTGGGTGTGGCCCTAGTTCAGTTCTTGCTGGGGTGAGCTTCCCATGTGGGAGGCCCCCAGTTGGGCCCCCAGCTTGTGAGACCATGCCTCTCACACAGGAAGTCCCGGCCTGGTTCCCACCCTGTGTGGCCCTACACCTACCTGTGGAATGAAACTATTTTTATCTTGAAAACTAATGACATACAACTATGGAAACTGCTCTGGGCCCTTCTCTCTCTCTCTCTCTGTCCCTCCCTCCCTCCCTTTCTCACAAACAATAAAATAGGTCTTAAAAAAAAAAAGGGAAAGCCGGGACGGCTCAGCAGGTTGAGCGCTCGCTTTGAGGCCCCGAGCACCGAGGATCGAATCCCGGCTCCGGCCCATGCGGACCCACATGCTGAACTGGGGAGTTCCCACAGTTCGGTTCTCTAGCTGTCTCTGTCTCTGTCTCTCTCTCTATCTGTCAAATAAAATAAAAATAAATATGCACTGAAGATAAAATAATTACTCTCTATAAATATAAAAAGATATAAAAAAATTAAAAAAACAAAACAAAACAAAAAACAAAAAACACTTTATGATGTGGGATTTGGCATATTCCCTGGATATGATACCAAAGAAATAGGCAACAAAATTAAATATACACAAACTGGATTTCATAAAAATTAAAACAATTTTTGTATCATAAAACACTATGCGTAGATGTTTTTCCTCTTTAATCATGTTCTTATCAGGGGTTTATACGCTATAATTTTTTATGGGAAATTTCTGACAATAGACCTGTCATTTAAAAAAATATTATCCACATTCGGATTAAGAATCTATCCTCTCAAGTGAATTAAATTAAAAGGACTTTCTAGAATACTAAACTAGGCTTTGAGCTTAATCAGGGGTCATTTTGGTTATTTTGTTCCCAGGTTGCAGGGCAGTGGAAGAAAATTGACAGACCCGCATGTTTCCTATTGGCTGACATCAGTCATTGAGGCAGATTTACCATCACCCACAGTCAAAAGTAACACCAAAAATTTTCCTCAAATAAGCAAGAGGGAAGAGCTACATGAGATCACATCTACAAAACTATCTTTCCGAAGAACAAACTAGGTAATATGAGATTTCTTTTCTATTAAAATCAGAGATAGTTAGCACAGCCCCCATATTTTGTTGGTGAAGAAACCAGTCCTAAAGATCTTCAGTGAGCAGTACAGTGAAAAGGATAATATTTGCTTTCACACTGCATAGTGTCCTTATGAGTTACAGGTAAGACTTGAGGTTCCAGGGCTCTTCTCTAGAAAAGAGAAAGAAAGAGAGAGAAGGAGAGACAGGTGGGGAGAGAGAGAGAAAGAAAGAGAAAAAAAGGAAGGAAGGAAGGAAGGAAGGAGAACTCATAGAAAGACTAACATGCATCTCTCAGGGGCTGGGGTGGTAGAATCAGGAGAAGCTGGTAACAGGGCACAAACTGTCAGTTTTCAGATGACCTGAGGAGCTGATGTAAAACATGGCCTAGACTTGGTAACACTGCACTGTGTAACTGAACTTTGCTGAGAGAGAACTTAAATGTCCTCACACAAAATTAGTAAACATGTGAGGTGAGAAACAGAGTTGAGGACAGAGATTCTGAGAGTACAAATCCCTGTGAAACAGCTGGAACTCCTGACAGAACATCAGACTTTCGAAGGCTACAAAACTGGTGCGTTGAAGCCAAGTCTTCACAGGATGGAAGAGACAGGTACTGCCTGGCTTCCAGGTGGAACAAAGAGCAGAGCGATGAAGGCCCAGAACAAGCTGGTCCAACCTGCAGCCTGTGGCCACATACGGCCCAGGACGGCTTTAAATAAGGCTCAACACAAATTCACAAGCTTTCTTAAAACATGATTTTTTTTTTTTTTTTTTTTTTTAGCTCATCGGGCATTGTAAGTATATTTTATCTGTGGCCTAAGATAATTCTTCCAATGTGGCCCAGGGAAGCCAAAAGGTTGGAGACCCCTGACAGACGGTCAAAGAGAGTGGAGGGATGATGGGTGGAGCCTGCTGGCAGAATGAGGGAGGGGCCGAGGTCCAGTTGGGCCCCGCCCCCCACTCAGGTGGCCCCGCCCTCCACACAGGGGCCTTTTGTGACCTGACACAGCTGTGTGATGCAGCCGGGCCTCTAGTCCACGAGCCCCTCCCAGTGTCTGCTCAGTTGCCCCAGAGCAGCCCTGCGATTCAGATGATGGAGAACCTTCTGACTCTGAAGAGCGATTTGGCTACGTGGCTAGGCCCCAGTTTCACTCCTTGGGTGGCTGATATTATCTTTGCCATCCCGTGTGGAGTGGGGCTCTTCATTTTGCTAATTCCCCTTTTAGAATTTTTCATCTTCAAAAGTACACCCTCTTCACCACCACCACCCAAATGTAGAAACATCAGGAGGGTAAGTAACCCTTGGCCCAGCCCTTCAGAGATGATCTTTTCTCTTTATTTCTACTTTTCTGAATCTCCTGGAGAGAATCCTGAGATGGGAATTGTCAGGAAAGAATGGAACATCCTTCTAGGAACAAGCCAGGCGGGCAGGGGTTACTGGGCACGGGGATCTCTATCTGAAGATCTCCGACCAGGAGTCCAGGTGCAGTTGTGGGCGCTCCCAGGCACAGTCGCAAATGCAGTGACCAGTGGCTGAGGACTGGAGACTGAGGTGGGACTCAGTGGGGGACAGTCCCCCGAGCACGGCTTCCCCAGCTGCCTTGCTGTGGCAGGTGTCTCAGGAGAGCCTCTCCCCTCCTGTCGGGCTGATCCGAGGGCAGCGGGAGACTCCGAGAGCCTCTGAGCAGAGGCCACAGTGGGGCTCTGGCCTCGGGACACAGGGTCCCACCTGACGGGGCCCAGATGGGCCTGTGGTTCTGAGGAGGTACAGGTTCTCAGCAGAGGAACAGTGATGGAAGAAATCCATGGTGGGTCTCACCTCCTTCATTATGTTTTTCAAAGTAAAGCCAGAAATATTGTGTCCACTTTAATAGTAAAGGTAGAAAGACTTCAGAGCCCCCTGAGTTAGATGTAGGACGTCATCTGCTCAAGAACACTGAGCCTCCCCAGCTCGTCTAGAGAGAGGAGAGTGAGACTGGGGTCCAGCCCCTCATGTTTTGTTGTCTCTCAGCGTCCAGTGGAGCCGAGGTGGAGCAGGAGGAAGAAAAGCAGAGCTTTGCAAGGTGAGCTTCTGCCCCTGGGCCCTGAGCCCCCCAGTTAGCCTCCTCTGTCCTGTCCCCAAGGGCCCGGCTCCAGGTACCCAGGGTGCCAGCGGCAGGGCTGTCTCTCAGGGAACAGCCCTCAGAGGCTCCTGGGATGGAGATCAAACCCACACACGTCCCAGATCCCTGCTCAGAATGAAGCCCCGAGGGCCTGGAAATGTCTTGCCCAGCGGGGTGACTGGGCTGCTGTGGGTCAACCCTGCCTGAGGGGACATGGGACCTCAGGTGGAATGGGGACAAGTTGTGGGCCTTCACTCACAGTCCTCTGTGAGGTGCCCCTTCTTCACACACAGGGCATTTGGGAGGGCTGTGGGGTGATGGGTGTTGAAGCACTTTGTGAAGGACAAAGCTCTACCCGCCATGAGCCTGG
>PVKE010002954.1:0-45000 GCA_004027555.1 Craseonycteris thonglongyai
AAAAAAAAAAAAATTTATAAAACCTATACTAGAAACTTTGCTTCTGAGTTGGCTCACTCTTCAAAAAATAAGTGGGGATGCTGAGATAGCTCAATAGGTTGCATGCTTGCTTGCAACCACAAGGTCTAGGAATTGAGACCCACCCCTGGCCCAGCAAAGCTATATGCTGAGCTGTGGTGCAACTGGTAACTGACAGAATGTGCAGCAAAGATTCTAGCCTCCTCCATGCGGGAGGCACCCAGTTTGGTTCCCACTCCATGCAGCCCTACAACCACTTGCGTATAATGAAATTATGTCACAACTAATGATGTGCAGCTATGGAGTGTGCTCTGGGCCCTTCCCCCTTCTCTCCATCTCTTTCTCTCAGCTTCTCTCAAAGATATATGGTGATGGAGGGAGAGCTGATTCTGGGTGGTGAGCACATAATGCAATGCATAGATTATGTAATGTGGAATTGTACAGCTGGAAACTATGTAGTTGTTGCCAACCAATGTCACCCCAATAAATTTAACAATAAACAAAAAATTCAAACAATAAAATAAATCTTTAAAATAATAATAGTAATAACAGAAAAGATCTGTGGTCTAAAACTAAGATACCTGTATTTCTTCAATTCCAAGACAAAAAGTCTAAAGCAAGCAAATATTAATGTTGGCACATCAAAAGATAGGAAGGTTAGCAGTTCTCACAATCAGAATGTAAACTTATCTTCAATATGATATCCCACCCACCTTTAAGTATAACTATTGTGCAGTAGTCCAGAGAGCTCTCTTTCCCAACACCAGGGTAAAAATAATTCTAGTGTTCTCCTAAGGTAGAAAAGGGATAATCATTTGCTGAGAGGTGAATAGGTAGGGACTAGAGATACCAACTGCTTCTTTTTTTTTTTTTTTAAGATTTTTATTGTTTTTGACACAGAGAGAGAGACAGACAGAGAGAGAGACAGAGAGAGAGAGAGAGAGAGAGAGAGAGAGAGAAAGAGAGAAGGATACAGAGACAGAGAGAAGAGGGAGGGCCCAGAGCAGTCTCCATAGTTGCACATCATTGGTTTTCCCTCATGGTTTCATTCCACAGGTAGGTGCACGGCTACACAGGACAGGAACTGGGCCAGGGTCTCAGAACTAAACTGGGGGCACTCCCCAGTTCAGCATATGGGTCCGCACGGGCCGGGATTCGATCCTCGGTCCCTGGGGCTGCAAAGTGAGTGCTTAACCCACTGAGCCATCCTGGTTTCCCCTCCAACTGCTTTTTAATCAAGACTATCAACCAACCATCCTGTTTTCAGTCCTTACCAAAAGAGGTATCCAACACTCCTAATTCAAGGTCTTTGTTCCCCAAAATAAGTAGGGCTAGTTCTTAGCGCTTCCCCCATTGTTGGCCTGCTAATTGGTTTTCTCAGATCTCCTAAGGTATTTTTGCTCATCTGCTTTAGAGCTTACAAAATACTGTTGCCATTTTTCCCCCAACCTTTGCCTTTTACACCTCATTTTCATAGTATTAAGTCAACATGGTAACTGCATATGTTCAGTCGATCATAGAGAATTCTGTGTATCATTTATCACTATGTGAAAATATTTATGTTTCCCCCCCACATCCTCCTCCACAGTAGAATCCTGTCTTTTCCACAGTCCTTAACACAACTCCTAGTACACAGTAGATGCTAACAGAAAACTGTTTACGACTATACGAGGGGGAAGCTGGGATGGCTCAGTGGGTAAAGCGCTCGCTTTGCAGCCCTGGGGTCTGAAGATCGAGTCCCAGCCCTGGTTAGTGTAGACCCATATGAACTGGGGTGTGCTTCCCATGTGGGAGGCCCCCAGTTTGACCCTTGGCTCTTGGAGGCATGCCTCCCATGCAGGAGGTCCCTGTCCGGTTCCCACCCTGCATGCCCCTGTCAACCTGTGTGGAACGAAACAATGTCAAAAACTGATGATGTACAACTAACTATGGAAACTGCTCTGGGCTCTCCCCCTTCTCTCTGTTTCTCTCTGTCAAAAACAATAAAATAAATCTTAAAAATAAAAAGACTATAGGACAACAACTTTTGGATATGACACCTAAAAGCACAAGAAACAAAACAAAAAATAAACAAGTGGGACTACATGAAACTAAAAAGCAAGTTAGACTGAGAAAGATATACTGTATAATCTCATTTACTTGTAGAATCTATTTGTAGAATCTTACTCACAGAAAAAGAGTTCAGACTTGTGGCTGCCAAAAGCAGGTGGTAAGGCAACTGGATGGTAGCCAAAAGTTAGAAACTTCCATTTACAAGATAAGTAAGTACTGAGGATGGATAATAATAATGTACAACATGATGACTACAACACTACTGTACAGCATTAGTTGCTAAGAGATTAAGTCCTAAAAAATTCTCATCACAAGAAAAACACTTTTTCCTTTTCTTTCCTTGTATCTATAAGAGACAACAGATGAAAATTAAACTTATTATGGGGGAAGCCGGGATGACTCAGTGGGTTAAGTGCTCACTTTGTCAGCGCCAGGGACCGAGGATCGAATCCCGGCCCTGGCCTGTGTGGACCCATGTGCTGAGCTGGGGAGTGCCCCAGTTCAGTTCTCTCTCTGTCTCTGTATCTCTGTCCTCTCTCTCTCTCTCTGTCAAAAACAATTAAACAAAAAAATAAAAACATATATATATATTAAACTTATTATGGTAATCACTTCAATGGTGGTCCAGAAAGTACCCAGCCACATAATATGAAAAACAAGAGGCATTTATGACTGGAATTTTTCCTGACGGTCCTCATATACGTCATTATTCTATGCACCTTAAACTTACTTACACAATACTGTATAACAGTTATGGCTCAATAAAATTAAAATAAACAAACAAAAGATAAAGTGTTCCTGCCACCCTTCAAAAAACAACAACAATAACAACAACAAAAAAAATGGGATAAATTTCCACCAACCCTGCCTTCCTAAAAGATACAGCACAGGAGACTCATTTTGGTCACCTCATCCTCACCTACTCCTTTCTCCTACGAAGATTCCTATTCTGTTCTGTGGGTTCCAGATCCACCCTACGTTAATAAGAATCTATCCACAAAATTTTTTAAACTAAAGTTGGAAAGGAAAGCGCCTTTCTTCTATCAAAAAACATAACTAGGGGAGGCTGAGATGGCTCGGTGGATAGAGCGTTTGCTTTGCAGCCCCAGGGACCGAGGAACGAATCCTGGCCCTGGCCCATGCAGACCCAGATGCTGAACTGGGGTGTGCCCCCAGTTCAGTTCTTGCCGGGACTTATGAGGGAGGCCCCAGGCCAGGTTCCTGACCTGAGCAGCCCCGCGCCCACCTGTGGAGTAAACTATATGGAAAACTAATGCTGTCACTGTGGAGACTGCTCTGGGCCCTCCCCCTTCTTCTCTCTGTCTCTCTGTCAAAAAACAATAAAAATAAATCTTTAAAAAAAAAACCCTGGGGAGGCCAGGATGGCTCAGTGGGTTAAGTGCTCACTTTGCAGCACCGGGGACCGAGGATCGAATCCCGGCCCCGGCCCATGCGGAATCATGTGCTGAACTGGGAGCTCCCCCAGTTCAGTTCTCTCTCTGTCTCTGTATCTCTCTCTCTCTCTCTCTATAAAAAAACAATAAATAAATAAATATTAAAAAAAACAAAACCAAAAAACCCCCATAACTATAAATGAGGAATTGCAAGTGAACCTATTATCATCCACCATGTGATAAAAATCTGAAAAAAGAAAATCATACGTACCTATCCTAAAGAAACACATATGAGAAACACAAAAGAAAGACTCCCAACAACATTCAAGTGCCTGATCTCATTTCCTTACACTCACAGTCCCCAGAGAAGCCATGGTTCCAATCTTTCCAATATCTGGTTGTTAAGCAAATCCTTTTTATGTGTATAACCTACTCATTCCCTTATCCTGTCAATAAATTACCTGCTCCTTGCTTAAGCTAGGTCAGGATGGATATCTGTTTGTGCAAATTGCGTGCATTACTCATAATGGATCATATTCAATTCTTAATATATGCAAATTCATATTTTTTACATGAAATGCAACTTTACATTTATTTACATTTTATTACATGAAATAGGATATATTCAGGTCCAGTTTCCAGCTTTCTAAATGCCCTTAGTTAAATCATAAACTGCTGCTGCTGGAAGGATTTTATCTAGATAAAAACAATTCTCTATTTTCTCCTTCAAATCTCATATGTGAAGAGGAAAAGATATGGCAAGGAAGATAATCACTAGAAGAAAAATGGCCAATATAATTATTCCCTATTAAAATGAAATGTACTTCCTTATGATCTTTCTTAATGCTCAGCTTTTGTTATTAAAAACTGGCCACTGTAATAAAGTTATATTATAAGAAATCTGTTCTTTCTTTTATTTGAAAAAGGGGTACCTATTAGAAGTGAGAACTGAATGGGTGAAGTGACACTATCTAATATTTTTAAACATTTCAAGATCATTTTCCATGAGTAAAGACCATCATTTAATACAAAACTTTTAAAAGTTCAGCTGCCACTTACTGCTTCCAGTTGTTTCTTCTTCTGTACTAGTAATTCCAACATGAGGTTGACATTGGCCAAATCAAGGTTATCTTGGTCAGTTCCCAGTAAATCCTGAAATATCTGCCACCTGTGGCCATTCTAAAAGTGAAAAAAAGAAGAAACACAATAACCTTCTAAGAAGAGTGTTTCAGAGAGTCTAAAACAAATGTTTATTGCTACTTCTTAAGATGTTTAATACATAGATATCAACAATATACTTCTTCCCAGCTAATTGCCTCCCACGCCTTCTAATTACCACTTAAACACTATTTCTCCCTTAAATGAATTTAGGTAACAAATGTGAAAGGCATAATCAAGACATATGTTAAGTCAGCATAGATAAAGTTGTTAATTCCCATCAAAATAAGTGCCTGGATTTTAATTATTTGTTTAGTCATATTTTCAGCTTCATATTTGGTTATAAGGTATTAATTTAAGCTCATGTGCACACAGTTTGGGGATAACTGTCTTAAATTAAGAATCTTTCAAAAGTTTCCCCAAATTACTGTATTTCTCAATGTATAAGACGACCATAATGGATAAGATGAACCCTACTTTTCTAACCCAACATTAAAGAAATCAACACACGGGTTACTCCCATGTATAAGAAAGGTGACCTCCAATTTTTGGTCTAACAATTTTAGACAAAAGAATCATCGTATACGAAAAAATACAGTAGTTGCACCCTGCCATATGATCCTTCAAATGTCATGTACTACAAGCCAACCCTGTCTTAATTTGATCCCTCCAGACTTTCAAAAGATGAGTAAATTTTAAACAACGCAGTTAAGAATGTTCTTTGTTGAATTAAAAACAATCTTAAATCTTCTTTAAGAAAAATAAATAATATACTAAGATTTAATATCTAATATTAAACCAATAAAAACAATAAATTAAAATTTATTAAAAATAGTAATAAGAGTTGAAACATACAGTGCTACTCACTGAGTGGTCCAATTTGAACCTCTTTTCTTCAAACCTTTGCTTCTGTTTAAGAATGAGCTCATTCACTGAAAACAAAAATAAAGCAAAAAGCACACATAATTTGTGTTTTTTTAAAGATATCATCTAATTGTTCTGTTCAGATAGATTCTATTTTAACTTAAAAGGTCCCAAATTAAAACAATGCTAAGCAGAAAATGCTAGGTTTTTATTTATTTCAAATTAAAAACAGTTTTGCCATAGGCTACTACTACTGAAACTATTACCATTATTACTACTACTATTACTACAAGAAGAAATTTCTTCAGAGTATGTAACTAGTCTTTTACATGTTTTAATGATGACACTACTGGCACTTGGAGAGAGAAAACTGTTCACTGTGTGAGACTGTCCCATGTTCTACATGGTAACTGGTTGATTCTAGGAGGTAGGCACTAAAGATTTATAGTCATTCTTTTTGTGTGACTTTTCCTATAAATATCATGGCACATACTATCAGTTACCAATCCAAAATCTATCTAATCCTTTTATTTAAATAACAATGTGATTTTTTTTCTAAGTGTCAGACTGTCACATACTTTCAGAGGCAATACCCCTCCTCAGACCCATGGTCTAATTCTTGACTAAGCTAAGCCAATCTAATCATTTATATTCTTACCACTGACTGACACTGGGTTAAGTATGTGACCTAGTTTTGGTCAATGGGAGTATGCTGTCTTTCAGAAAGAAGATAGGAGATAAAAAACATTTTTTCCCTGTTTTCATTAAGGGGTGACACCTAGGACTACGTAGAGATATCCTGCAATTTTGAAGAGAGCTAGCCAAAGGACCAACACATACACTTGGGATGGAGGAACAGAAAGAAGTAAAGAACTTAATGTCATTAAACCAAAGAATTAACTAGTTCTAAAAATTCTTTTTGTGTGAACCATTTTTCTTAATGGTTAAGTCACTTTTAACTGTTCTGTCTTTAACAGGCAACTGATTTTTAAAAATGATAAAGGGAAACTAGCACTAGATTAGGCAGGCACTTTAATTTATATCCCATTTTCCTCATGTTAGAGATGTGAGAATATTAGAACAACATATAGTACAAGACAGTGTTGGGATACAAACCCAACTACCTAATAATTTCCATTAAACCACAATCCAATTATAAATAGTTTCAAACAAGAAAGGTACCAAACCCATACTACCAACCCACTCTTCAAAAATGAGTAAGACTCAATCTAAGTAACACTCAATCCAAGACTCAAGGAACTCAGAGCAGAAAGACAAATATATATGATGCAGCAGTTGTAATGTAATGTGATAATCAGTGCTATTACTGAAATAGATTTACAAAGAACACAAGACAAAGAGCAATCAATTAAGGAGTAGGCCTCAAATACAAGGTAACATTAGAATGGGGCCAAAACCAGTATATAGTTTCACTAAACAGAAAAGAGAAACAGAAAAGAATTCAGATGGTGGGAAGGAAGTGAGAGGTAAAGTCATAATAATAGGAGATAAAATGATTTAAAATCAATATGGTTGAAACACAGGGTCACAGTGATTTTGTTAACGATTAACAGTAGTTAAGAAGACTAGAAATGTACAGATTGAAGCCTGATTCTGAAGAGCCTGATTTGTGTTTCATAAGAAAAGTTATCAAAGATAAAAGAGACAGCTTGAAACAATATAGTACTGGGAATAAAGAGGAGCACATGAATAAGAGTTTAATGTTTCAGTTACAGAATTAACCATCTGAACAAAAATTGTAACAAATAGTAACTGCAGTTTACATGCATACACTATATTGCATTTTAACAACAAATCTCATATACTGCTGAACTTGAAGGATAGTCTTCATCCATAATTATATTTCTCTAGATTCTTTTAACAACCATAGTACTAACAACAAACAATGCAATTCTACTGCTAAACCTTCCACTCTAGCAACTGTTTTTTTAGAGCCAGGAGAGAGTAGTTAAAGCAGACTCTTGAGCCAAACTGCTTAGGACCAATTCCCAATTCCACCACTCACCGGCTGCAAGTTATTTAACCTCTCCGTGCTTTAGTTTTGTCACCTGAGGAATGAAGACCACAACAATGCCTATCTTACAGGACTGAGAATTAAATGAGCTAACATACACAAAGCACTTAGGACAGTGATCTGCAGTAGTAAGTCCATTACATGCATTACATTTTTTGAAACAGGAATTTTAAAATTTACATGTTATCCTTTATATTAAAAAGAGGATCAATTCATTAGAAAGATAAAACAATTCAACTTACAAATTTTATATATAGAGGAAGGTAGAAAAGAGACTGCAAGAGAGAATGAGATGGCACACACAAGAGTAAAGGAGAGCAACTGTAGAATTGCAGGCAAGGGAGGGTGGAGGGTGGAGGGGACACCGGGACACGGGGACACCCTCCCCCCCCCCACCCCCTTATCCTGCAGGAGCCTTCCAGGGTCAGGAGAAAGAGAAAGATAGCTCTCAGAGTTCTCAAGACAAAGGATGGAAAGAAGAGAGAGTGTGTGCTACTGGGGAGGTGGGGAGAAGGAGGCAGTAGGGGAGAAGTAGGGTGGAGTGAAAGAGAATGCTGTGGAAGGTAGAGAAAGAGCTCAGCCAGGGGTGTCAGGAAGAGAAACTGCCATGTAGTACTTACACAGAAAAGGAAAAATCAAAATACCTGTCTTGATAAAAAGTGTGACTAATGACCAGAAACCTAAACCCTCTTTGAGAGTTTGGCTTCCAATTCTTTGCTTTCATTAAAACAGTAGAAAAGATTTGACTTGCTAACTGACATGGTGTTAAAATATTATTAAATCACTAAGTGCTTTTGTTTTAGCACTGAATGACATTGCTGTTATAAAATTCCTTCGATGCCCATCAATCAACTTATTTACACAAAACAAAGTTTCTCAAGACATCACTTTAAAAATTAAAAAGGAAAAATCTTATTTAATCTAACACAATGTCATATGTCAATTAAAAAAACAACTAAATAATAAAAATACAAATTAAACTGAATCCTTGTTCTACTAATAATCATCAATGGCACTGACACTAAGTAAGAACGGCACCATGAAACATTACGGTAAGCAGCACAGCACATTTTCAATACATTTTTATGTATTGAATTTTTGTATTTTATGTATTGAATTTGAAAATTTGTAAATGTTTGTTTGATCAATTGCATACTACTAATTGCAATAACCCAGAAAAAATATTTAAGATTTTTAAATACTTAATAGAAAATTACGTTCAAAAGTAACTTCTAGGGATGCTGGGATAGCTCAACAGGTTGAGAACTTGCTTTGCAACCACAAAGCACTGGGATGGAATCCCAGGCCCTGGCCCCATGCAAGCCCATATGCTGAACTGTGGTGCAACTGGTAACAATAGGGATGGCAGTGAAGGTTCTCACCTCCCATGTGAGAGGCCCCCAGTTCAGTTTCCACCCTATGTGGCCCCACATCCACATGTGTGAAATGAAACTACATCACAACTAATGATATACAACTATGGAGACTGCTCCGGGCCCTCCCCAATTTTGTCTTTCTCTCTCTCACCTTCTCTCTAACAATAAAATAAAACTTAAAAAAAAAACAAACTTCTAAGTTTATAATTTCTGTTTATATATATTTCTGTTACAGAAAAGTATTACAGGTAGATCAATAAAATTTTCAGGCATGAAAATATATTAATGTAAAGGATAAAATTATGTGGACAATATGCGATTTAAGTAGAAGTTCAAACAGAAAAGAAATGAATGAAATTTCTCATTTATAATAAAAATCTATTTTCAAATCAATGATTAGTGTCAAATCACTGATAGTTATATTCCACTGGATACATTTCAAAAAGAGATCAGTTTTATTTTTATAATACAATACTCCTAAAATTATATCCTTCACATCCATTTAAATTTATAAAGAAAAATTTGGGATGATAATTTAAAATGTGGCATCAGTTTTTCAGATATATCATTTTTCAGAATTTTTATATGGATCACCCAAGCAAAAAAAGGTTTAAAAACGACTGCTATAGAAAATGTGTAGCCCAGCCCTCTACCTATGACTCAAGTGTATAGCATTAAAAGTGAAGGGTCCTAAACTCATCAATAAAAAAGGTGCAAGATTACCTAGAATACTTCAGAATCGTATAACATATATTCAGTTTACCATGCTCAAAAAGAAATCTGAAATTACTTTAAAAGGTACAGGTTTTCTTAACCAAACCAAGTGCAGGCATCATACAAATCATGTAATCTCAAACTGAAGGAATGGAAATATTAATAAATAACTTAGAAGAATTTTTCAGTATAGAAAAAAATAAATGGTATTCCCTTTCAGAAACAGATCTCAGTGGCATGATGCATACATGGGAAACATAACCCCTTATCTACCTACTGGATTTGCCCTAAGGATTTGACTATAACTGTACAAAGGAAAGATAAAAACTGGTGATGGGCAGAAAAACAGAAATATATGTATCAGGATGAAATGTTATTTCCATGGCTGACATACATAGTCACACTGGAAACTGAACTATAATTAAAACACTTCAAAAATACTTATATTCCAATTACCCAAAACCAAAATTTTTTTACCAGAATAAGAGGATGTTAAAAACTAGATCATTGGGGGGGATCCTGATGAGTGCATGCCTTACAATCATGAGGTCCAGGGTTCGATTCCCAGCCCCAGCCTGTGCAAACCCATATACTGAACTGCGGTGCAACTGGTAACCACCAGGATAGGTCACCAGCGGCAAAGGTGCTTGCCTCCAATGAGGAGTCCTGATTTGGTTCCCACCCGCGTGGCCCGACATCTACCTGTGTGGAGTGAAACCATGTCATAGCTAAAGATGTGCAACTATGGAGACTGCTCTGGGATCTCCTCCCTTCTCTCTGTCACCCTCTCTCAAATAGCAATAAATGTTAATACAACAACAAAAACAACTAGATCACCACCAAGATAATTTCTAACTTAGAAAATAAGTAATTGTGACTTTATTATTCAATGGACACATATATTTGATACTATAAATGTATACGTATATATAAAATGTATGTAATCACTTTCCAATGTAAACAAGTAGAACATTTGTATATTCCTTCTATACTCGTGTATAGTGCTCACTCTCACTATTTAGAATTTCTAGCTGTGGACCCATTACAAAATGTTGCTTGAAAAATTTAGTAAACACCAAAATCTTCAGAACATTAGGTCTCTTTCTCTATTTAACAATTCCAAAACAAGAAGTAGTTTTCCAAAGTTATGACAATCAATAGAAAATTGATTCTAGAGCCCACACAGCAGCATCAATCCAAGTTTAGACTTTGGAGGACCTTTTGCCTATCCCACAAAGTCCAGTCCCAGAGAGTATCACGCCACTCAGTATTTCCTGTTTTCCTAAGTTCCTTCTCCAAGTTTGGCATAACTCTTTATCTACCTAGAAGAATTTAATATTCCAACAGAAACTCTTCAAAATATTTTCATCAAGATTCTTTTCTGCTGTGCAACCATTCAGTGATTTTCTTTAATAAAAAGATACTGAATTGCAGTAAAAAGTTGAAGAGAAAAAAAGATTGTAGCCAATGTAATTTTAGAGAAGTACCGGTAAAAAGGAAAGCCACTGCTGAAAAGGTTCAAATTCATAATTTATTATAAACCACCAGCTTGAACTGAACAAAATCAAACTCTAACAGAAGCACTGGCAGGTCAGACATTACACCCAAATTCTGCGTGTGTTACTCTTTAAAATGAAGAATTAACCTTTTCCGGGATGCCAGGATGGTTCAGTGGGCTGAGCGCTAGTTTGCAGCCCTGGGGTCCAAGGATCGTATGCCGACCCCAGCCCGTGCAGACCCATATGCTGAGGTGGTGTGCCCCCAGTTTGGTTCTCACTGGGGTGAGCTTCCCATGAGGGAGGCCCTCAGTTTGGCTCCTGCCAGGCGTACTTCCATGTGGAATGCCCCCAGTTTTCAGGGGCATGCCTCCCATGTGGAAGGCCCCCGCCCAGTTCCTGCCCTGTGCAGCCCCATGCCCACCAGTAGAGTGAAATTATAGCAAAAAATACTGATGTGCAACCATGGAGACTGTTCTTGGCCCTCCCCGCTTTCTCTGCCTGTCTCCCTGTCTCTGTCTCTCTTTCTGTCAAAAACAATAAAATCTTTAAAAGAATTAACCCATTCAGTAAACATACCTAATAGTGTCTATGCCTACCCACAGCTGAAAATTCATCTTTGGAAAATGAATAACCTTCACTTACAAAAACTCAATCTAAAGATTTCCCACACTATCATAGGTTTTTCCTAGATGTAGAACTTTTAGATATTCACAATTGGTTTCTCATTAGGTATTATTCCCAACCACTTACCATTTACCTAAGGGTTTCCTATCTGGGACTCTCTTCTCTAGCTATCAATCCTCTCTCGAAAGTTTTACAACCATGTCTACCTTCTCCAGTTCTTACTTTTTGACTGTCTCCCAGGTCATAGACTCTCTATCCCCAATTCAAAAATCTTCACATCCAAGGTTTATTGTTTTGTTTTAGCTCTCCTCCCTCTTCATTAACCCTTTCTTTTTTTTTTTCAAGCACTCCCACCTCCATTAACCCTTTCCTCTGCTTCTCACTTCTGCCCTAGAAGCAGAAACAGCAGGAATGCACAAATTGTAGAAAGACACAGGCTTTCTGAACATCTGACATTCACTTTTAGCCTCACATTCTGTCCAGCCATCTACGCAAGAATCTAAGAGTTGTGTCATTCATTTTTCTCAAAGATTTATTGTCTTTGAGAGGTGAGAGAGAGAGAGAAGTGGGGAGGGCCCAGAGCAGTCTCCACAGTTGTACACTGCTAGTTGTGACATGATTTCATTCCACACAGGTAGATGTGGGGCTGTGCCGGGTAGGAACTGAATCGGGGCGCTCCCACATGGGAGGTGAGGTGAGCACCTTTACCGCTAATGCATCTCTGTGGTTACCATTTGCACTGCAGTTCAGCATGTTGGTTTGCACAGGCCAGGGCCAGGGCCAGGGCCAGGGCCAGGGCCAGGGCCAGGAACTGAAGCTCAGACCTCACGACTGCAAGACAAGCGCTCAACCACTGAATTATCCCAGCATTCCCTGTCAATCATTTTTTTTTAATAAAACTTAAAAATAATATGATATGAAACTAACAACATATGGTATGGAAACTGTCATAACATATGGAAAGCATCTGCTGAGTAGAAAAGAGAGCCTTGCTTACCTCTAAGCTATATTTTCTGAATAAATTAGTGTTACAACATACTTAGGGGAAGAGAATATTTTAAAAATTAAAAAAATCATTCCAAAGACTCACCCAAGAAATTAGGATACAGATGGTCAATATTATCCACAACATAGTTACACTTGGGACATCTATTATTGTCCTCCAAACTCTGATGAATACACTTGTAGCTATTAGCAGAGAAAAAATAAAATACGTTTTATTAAATCAGTGATATATTAAAAAACTGGTCACAAAAAAAAATGCCTATTAGTCTTCTAGTCCTCGTTTTCAACATAAGTCATCAAATTTATTTCATCTTACATTTTTTTTACATCATAAAGAAGATACATAGTGCATTTATTAGATAATAGTATATAAAAGTTTTTGAAAATCTACTGAATATAAAGTTTAAAAGATATACTAACTTTTAAGTTTATGCAATTTAAATATTATATAACACCACCAAGAAAAGATGCCTGTGATTTAGTTACCAGTAAGTAAACAAGACTGTTTGTGTTTGTAGAGTGCTGATATCCTTAATATAAAAAGAGCACATTCAAATAAAAAAGAAAAACAGAAGAATCGACAAGACAAAAATTAGTCAATAAACATGAGAAAATCATCACCTTCACCAGAAAAACTTGATTTAAAATTATATACTAGTTTTTTACCAATCAACAAAAATTAAAGAAATTATAGTCAGTTAAGGAGTACATGTGGATATGAACAAACTCATGTACTGTTTGCAGGAAATGTTAACTGGCACTACTTTTTTAGAAGGCAAGTTACATGAAAAGACTTAAGGCTGTGTATACCCTTTAACAAAGTGATTTTACCTCTAAGAATTTACCCTAAGGAAATAAGCTGAGCTATATATGTAGAAAGTTGTTTAACTCAAGGTTATCTGTAAATAACAAAATTAATAAATTAGAAATAATCAAAACACAAGGAAAGTGACCAAATAAATTTATAAATATCAATTCAATGCAATGTATACTGCCAATTAAAAATAATCTAATAACTGTTAATAGTTATAGTTAAAGAAATGTGATTACAAGAAATTTTTCCTTTCTTACCTTATATAGTTCTGAAATGTGTGGCTTTTTATAATTGTGTATTATAACAAAACTCTTTGTAAATACTGTTCAACCAAATCACAGAGAAACATCAAATGGACATTAGAAAAAAAGTACTATATTGTTATATTACCAAATAAAAATGACACTCTCTAATACAGTGGATACAGCATAATCCCATTTTTGTTCTAAAAAATTGTGTGTGTATATATTTAAAATAAACCAAAAAAGACATTAATCATAATGTCAAACAATATGTCTCTTGTCTCTGAGTTGCATAATCGTGAGAATCTTTTTCTTTGTAGATGTCATTTATTCAAGTTTCCATTAAACATGCATTGTTCCTATTAGAAAAAGTTATTTCTGAGAAATTACAAAGTTGATTTATAAAGATTATTCCTAAAAGGAAAGCACTCTTTTTATTCTACTTCTACTTACTATAAATTTAAGTTTTATAAACTGAAGTTGATCTTTATATCTACCTACTCCCTTCCATCTACCTTATCAAAAAAAATAAAAACCTACATCAATCAGGTTTCTGTTTGGCTATCAACTACTTTCTCATCTCACATTTGTTATATTCAAGATGAGTAAAAAGGAAGTTATGTTAACAGTGGAGCAGTGGTCTTTGGCACACCACAAGGGCCTAAAGATTAGGGTAAATGGCTCTCACATAATAGGTATTCAAATATATATTAAACAAGCAACTTGCACAATGTTCCAGAAACAGTACCATTGCCTCTTACAAAGATGACAAGGCCAGGATTACCATATTACCACAAGATAGACTACATACAGGACAAAAATTTCCTACATGAAGAAAATAATGTATTAAATTGTGTTTTTTTATTTTGTTTGGTTATAAGAGAAAGGATAAAGTAATATTCAAATACAATAGATTAAGAGACCCAACAAGGAAAAATTCATAGTCTGCTTAGGGAAAAAGAAATTGGGTTAATATTACCAGAAAATATTCCCACATGACAAGATTAAACCCTTAAAGAAAACCTGCAAGTCCAAATGAAGGAAGTCATGAAGTAGACTAGGAAGGTTATTAAAGATGAGAGACAGTGGTTCACAGATAAGTAGAAGGGCATTTTGGGTTTTAGCAAATGGCTTTTATATAGAAATGATAATTAGAAAATGGGAAAGTAGTAAGACAAAAATAAGACAGGTTATTAAACCAAAGAAAGAGTTTGTCAATATATAAGATATTACCCCAGAATCTAATAGAACATCATCCTTTCCTTTTTCCAACATCCTAATCATATCCTTTGTCAGTAGGTTTACTACCACAACAACCCTCCTAGAAGAAAAACTATTCTGGGACACAATCAGAGGAACTATCCTCAAGAAAAAAAGTTCAAGTGACTTTTCTTCATTGCACTTAATAATATTCATCTATACTGTACAATTAAAATGCAGTAAATTACATACCACTGCATAAAACTGAAGTGATAAGATGCTTCAAGAGTATCTTACAGCATCTATTACTTCACTCCTACCCCAAGGTAGACCAGACCTAAGTTTCTGAAATAGTAAAGATCTTATTTTGTACTAATGTGTGTATGTGGCTGTCAGCCCCTCTTCAATTTGCTCATTAAAAGCAGAGCTTACTTCTGTGCCCTCAATGTCTAGTAAATACCCTGTTAAAGAGTTGGAATTCAATAAATGTGAATAAATAAAAAAATAAGTATAACCAAAAAAGAAACAGTCTGCTACCTCCTGGATCATACAAAACTCTTCTGGAAATTCTCAGTATTTCTTACCACAATAACTCTAATTCATTCTCATTCATCTAATCTATCTGACCATCACCAACCCAAATGCAATATTTTTCCAAAAGAAGGATAAGTGCTTAGACTAGTAATCAAAATAGGTGAAAGAAATATATATCTTGGATCCACCTGAGAAGTTTTCAATAGCTTCTTACACTGCAACCCTTAAAAAATATTATTCAGGGGATGTTGGGATAGCTCAGTGGTTGAGCACTTGCCTCGCAATCTCGAGGTTCAGGGTTCAATCCCTGTCCCTGGTCGGTGCAAACCTATATTCTGAACTGCAGTGCAAACGGTAACTGCTGAGATGGCTCAGAGTCAAAGGTTCTCACCTCTCATGCAGGAGGCTCCAGTGTAGTTTCCGCCCCACACAGCCCTACATCAATCTGTGTGGAATGAAACAATGTCACAACTAATGATGCACAACTACGGAGACTGCTCTGGGCTCTCCTCTCTCTCACACCTTCTCTCAAAACAATAAAAAATAAATCTTTCAAAAAATATATTACTCAGTACCACAGTGTGCTGACATAAATGTGTGCTTGTGTCCTCTATTAGTGTGTATTTGATAATAGAGAATGAGTATTTCTCTTTAACTATATATATGGCTGCTGTTTCTTCTACTAAATAAACGTTTTCCTACAAAACACGAATATCTTTTTCTGTGTAAACAAAAATTAGATATAGAAAACTGAATAATCAGAAAATTCTCGAAGAAGAAACTATAATAAGAACAGAAAAGACAAGTCAGAAACAGTGGTCATATACAATAACCGGATATAAAGATGAATAGCAAGGTGCAAGATGATGAATTAGTCAAAAGTCCTAAAAGGCAAACTGGCACCCAGGCTTGATCACAGATATGCTGGCAGATGACAATACTGAGGGAACCTGTTAGTAATTCAAAATGAAGTAAAATAGTAAATGAGGACTTGGTAGACACAAGATCGAAGAAGCAAGGTGTAGGGGACAAGCTGGGGTAGCAAAGGGGCAAAGAGGAAGACCAAACCTCATTTCTGTATGATATCATTCCATTTCAATTAGGCTACAGTTAATCCTAGGTTCACTATCAAGTGGGAATGAATAAAGTGAAACTAGTTCCTGTTTTATTATCTCCAGCCTATTACTAGGAAAGACTTACTATTTTAAGTGGGTAAAGGGATAAGCAGTTAATGCAGTCCAATTTATTTTAGTGTTAATAATTTGCATGTAGCCTTGAAGTGGTATACTGCTTAGCTCCAGATCACCAGCCAGTGTTCAAATTAGGTAAGAGTTGATACGACAGGCTATTTATTGTTAACGGCTGAAATTCCATAGGCTTCACATATTACGGAAGGGTAAATAAATATGAACTATTGCTTTAAAAAAAAGTACAAAAATGTTTCATAGTTTAGCAAACCTGATAATGGGAGTGAAAACATCTAAATTAGCTCACGTTGAGTTATGTCTCTATCATACCATAACTTGCTCTCAGGTAGATTCTTTAAAACACATTTATTTGAATGTAACATAATAACTTGAATTATAACAAGAATTAAGTTTAAGCAATTTTTATTTGAAGGGGAAAAAAGGTATTTAAGAAATTAATGGAGGTGAGGGGAGGCGTTGGGATGGGGTGGTGAGGGGGAGGGCTGGGGCATGGAGAGGGGGCATTAAATGTAAAATTAAATAAATAAATAAATAGGAAAAAAGAGACAAAGGCACAAGGGTGTTAAGCATATTTCTGAGTGTTATTCAAATAGACTAAAAGAAAAAAAAAGAGAAATGATGAAATAAGGCAAATGCATGAATAGTTCAGCTAAATAAACATTTTCACCTAAAAAAAAAAGAAACCAATGAAGCTTTCCAATAATGACAGATACACCATCACCATAATGATTACAGAACTCATTGAACAGGTCACACTTATCTAGTTATAAAGTCAATCAGTAATTGATTACATTTCACAACACAGTCAAGCAAGATTATTGAACAGATTTAGAAGACTCTTGAGCACCTTTTTTATTAACTCCTTCCAAGTATGGTTTCTATCCTACCAAAACCTGCTTTCGATAGATACTTTAAAATAGCCATCCCCAACCTTTTTGGCACCAGGGATCGGTTTCACGAAAGACAATTTTTCCATAGAAAGGAGGTGGGAGTGGGGGAATGGTTTCAGGATGATTCAAGTGCATTACACTTATTGCACACTTTATTATTATAATTACATTGTAATATATAATGAAATAATTATCCAACCCACCATAATGTAGAATCAGTGGGAGCCCTAAGCTTGGGTTTTCATATGAGCCTGCAAGCAATTGATTTATTATGGTCTCTGTGCAGTTAAATCTCTGTATTTACAGCCGCTCCCCAGGGCTAGCATCACTGCCTCAGCTCCCCCTCAGATCATCAGGCAATAGATTCTCATAAGGAGCACGCAACCCAGATCACTAGCATGTGCAGTTCACACTAGAGTTTGTACTCCTATGAGAATCAAACCCCTCCACTGATCTGACAGGAAGTAGTTTAGGCGGTCATGGGAGCAATGGGGAGGGGCTGTAAATACAGATGAAGCTTTGCTCCCTCACTAGCCCACTGCTCACCTGCTGTGTGGCTCAGTTCCGAACAGGGCACAGACCAGTACCAATTCATGGCCGGGGATTGGGGGCTCCTGCTTTAAAACACATTTACATTAGGGTATAACATAGTAACTTGAATTGTAACAAGGATTAAGCTTAAACTATTTTAATTTCCAGGCAAAAAAAGGTACTTAAGAACCCAATGAAGCTTTCCAATAATGATACAGACACACCATGAAAGTTATAGGATTCAATGAAAAGGCCAGGCCTGTCTATTATAGTTATAAAGTCAATCAGTAACTGATTACACTTTAGAACATAGTCAAGCAAGATTACTGAACTGACTCAGCAGGTTCTCTGGTGCCTATTATAAATGTTACAGTGAACACGTAAGTTAGAAGAGGGCAGTTAGGAAAAATTAAAACCTCACTTAATCTATTTCACACTTCCATACCTTTGAATCTGTGAAACAGGTAAAGGAGTAGGAAGATGATAGGGGATGGAGGTAGAGTGCAGTAGCAGTAAAGATAGGTTGAATGACTTGACAAAGTTAAAGCCAGAACTACAATCCTGGTCTACCAACTTCAAGAGCTTGTTCTTTTAGCTATATATAAGTAGTTCTCAAGTGAAGGCACTTCTATATACTAAGGGATATCTCATAGTATCTGGAGACATTTTTAGCTGTCATTACAGGGGGAAGAAGCTATAGTGCTACCCAGGGTAGTCACCCACAACAAAGGTAGTCACCCACAACAAAGGTCTAATATGTCAATCCTACCAGGGTTGAAAAAGGTCTATTCTTATCTATTAATAAATCACTCAATTTTTCAGAATGATCACAACCCAAAGTCTCTAAAAGAAGTTCATGGTTTCCTATGGAATGCTAGGGTGCTTAACTAATTAATAGACCAAAGAGAACACTACTGCTAAGCAATCAACCTGAAAGACTGAAATCATACATGTATCAGACTAAAAGCAAGATCCACATGAGAATTTCAATAGCAATATGGAGCAGAAAGTGATTCATGAACCATAATAATGTCAGTTAAGAATGCTACTTTTATTCTAAATTTCTTTTTAAATGACTGGAAGATTGAATATACCTATCAATGAAGCTTCACACTCCAAATCAAACCAAAGGACTTACAGACTGGTGATAACATCCAGTATACTTCTTGACCAATGGGTAATAACCTACAAGATATCATACGTAACTTCAGTATAAAGTTATGGGTCTAACTTTAACATTAATTAGAATATAGTGACTATTGTGTTAATAGTCAGAAATATTAAGGTTAAAATAATATAGCAATAGTGTAAATAATTTATGGAGATGATTGATTGCAAGTAGAATATACCACCCCCAAACTAAAAATAAACAAAAGGAATTAAACATACATAGACCACATATCCCTTAAGATGGCTACCATTTAAAAAACAAACAAACAGAAAACAAGTGTTAACGAGGATGTGGAAAAATTAGTACCCTGTGCATTGTTGGTGGGAATGTAAAATGGGACTGCAGCTATATGGCTGTTCCTCAAAAAACTAATCATAGTATTACCATATGATCCAGCAAATCCATTACTGGGAATATACCCAAAAGAACTGAAAACAGGGTGTGAAGGAGATATTTATAAACCAATGTTCAAAGCAGCACTACTAACAATACTTAAGAGATAAAAACAATCCAGTGTTCATCAACAGATGAACAAAATATAAAATATGAATGCATTGGAAGACTACTCAGCCTTAAAAAGGAGGAAATCCTGACACATACTATAAAATGAATGAAACCTGAGGCCATAACTGAAAGAAGCCAGTCACAAAAAAGACACATACTGTTTGATTCTACTTATATAAGGTACGGTATCTAGAATAGTCAAATTCACAGAGAAAGAAAATAAAACAATGACTGACAGAGGCTGGGGGAAGGTGAAATGGAGAGTTGTATTTTAATGGGTATAGAGCTTCAGTTTTGCAAGATGAAAAAGTTCTGGAGATTGCACAATAATGACTGCAAAATACTTATCATTACTCAACTTAAAAATGGTTAAGATGTAAAAATTTTATTATGTGTATTTCCCCACAACCAAAAATTATTTTAAATACATATTAATGTGACATATAATCTAAAGTTAACACTGAGCAAAGTGTTCAAGAAGAGAACACAAAAATTTTTAATACTCTATATCAGGGGTATCCAATCTTTTGGCTTCCCTGGGCCACAGTGGAAGAACTGTCTTGGGCCACACAAAAAATACACCAACAACAGATGATGAACTAATAAAAAAAATCTCATTAAAGTTTTGAGGAAGTTTACAAATTTGTGTTGGGCCACATTCAAAGCCATCCTGAGCAATATGTGGCCCGCAAGATGCTGGCTGGACTAGCTTGCTCTATCTATGTGGGGGTGGCGAACCTAATGGCACGCGTGCCCAAATTGGCACGCAGAGCAATTATTTCGGCACACGGAGCTGTGAATACCATTTAAAAAATTATTGTTTATGCTCTTATAGACATAAAAATAATCGATACCTCTATCTCACTCGATGGGTTGGCACGCAAGTCGAGCGAGTATACTCTTATTTCATAAACTTTGGTACTCAATCGCCAAAAGGTTCGCCACCCCTGGGGACCTTCTCCAATGTCCTTCTAGCCTGATTTACTACTGTGCCTCACATCTATCCCGACAAGTTAAAGGTGCTTTGTTCTGATTACTCAATACCACTGCCCTTTTCCCCCATCCCCCACCACAATTTTCTAAAAGAGTAGTCAAAGTTCTTTATCAATTAATAAACCCAAAAGTTTTAAAACACATCTATCTGTAAGGCCTATAGTAAATCTAAGTACAGGGTCCAGCAGAAATAACACACCTTTTTTATGACATGGTAAACTTAAAAAGGGCGTTATATTTCTGCCAGACCCTGTATTTTACAGAAGTTATGCACCAACTTACTGCCTTGAGCCGTCAAACCTGTAAAGATATATGAAAGAAATATGATTATGATAACCAAAATTAGTATAAAAACACAACTTCTCACTGACTACATATACACACAAGTTTAAGACTGCCAAAAGATATTAATAATTTTACTAAATAAAATCATCTTACCAAAAGCTGTGGCCACATTTCGTCATGTATGCTTCCTCAATCATATCAAAGCAGATAGGGCTAAAAAAAAAAAAAAGAAAAATAATTGACATATATTTTAAAGTAGAGTGATTACAAATTGGAAAAGGCTAGCAACAATATCAAAACATCATATTTCCATATATAGCTAAGTCTTCAAATATCCTATCAAAGGGAGATGAAATTTCTATTGAGCTGAATGAACTTTAGTGGATTTTGGGTAAAACGACAATTTGTTCAAGACTGCCCTAGAGCCATCAAGCTCTAAAATGAATTAAATGAGTAAATTTAAATGGCCTAAGCTTTCCACATAGAAGGCTCCTTGTTTGGTTCGGGCCCCCAGCTCTTGAAGGCATACGGCACCTCCCATGCAGGAGGCCCCCAGGCTGGTTTCCACCCTGCATGGCTCCCACTCCCCCACCCCACCCTCCCACCCACCAACCTGTGTGGAATGAAACTGTCAAAAACTGATGACATACAACTATGGAGACTGCTCTGGGCCCTCCCCTCTCTATCTCTGTCTCTCTGTCAAAACAATATAAATTTTTTATAAATAATGTAAATGGCCCCAATACTTTCACTCATAATTTTTAACACTGCAGTGCAGCCACCTAGCCTTTAATATTTTATCATCTTCTTTGATCATCCTTGTACTCAAAACACCTACTCAGACCTACTAATCTAAATGTTCTTTTATTTCCTATCTCAAAACTAATTCCCTGAGTGATAAATTTACAATTCCAATTTCAGTTACTCTTCTAGGTAATTAAGATGGTAGTGATACTTAAAATAGCACAAACTATATCCATTAAAACAATGACATATGTTAACTTATTTAATTCTTTCAACAACAACGTGTTGGTAGATACTATTACGAGACCCATTTTATAGATGAGAAATTGAGGTACAGAGATGTTTAAGATCAGGTCCATGTTCTTAACAACTATTCTATACAATGTTCAGACACTATGAGAGTTAAATACCAAGTCATACCAACTATGACACAGTTTTGGCCAACAAAAGGTCATTTTCAATCTCTGAGAGGGCACTGTCCACCAGAAAAATGCAAAGCCTTATATTATAAAAAGATTTCCCTATATCTTTCCCTCTTCTTCCTTCCAAAAACTCTGGTGAAGTGTCCAGAGATACAGCAGCCATCTTACGACTACAAAGACAAAAACTATAAATTAAGAAGATACTGGTTCCTTGATGACATCCTTGAGCAGCTGCCTACCTCTGGACTTCATTTCACATTACATGAGAAAAGTAAATCCTCACTTTCACAGGCCAATATTTATCAAGTTCTCTGTTACTGGCATACAAATACAATCCTTACTGATGATATATGACACTTAAACTGTAAATGAAAATTTATCCACTCCTTCAAGAAAAATTTCCTTGGCATAAATAATGTCTTAGAAAGTGAGGCTATATAAAGTTACAAAATCTCAATGTTGTACAAGCTGAGTTTGACCATGTATAATGTGCTGGCTTAGACTGTGTTGGTTTTGTCACCTTTACTCTGCTAGACTTGAGAAGAAGAAAGAAGTATCTCCTAAATGTGGGGATTCAGTACTTTTTCTTTTGAGACAAAGTCCATCTTGCTGCTGTTTGATGGAGTTAAGAAGCAGGGTTGGGGGACCCTCTGAGAGCGTGTAGCTGAGCTGTGCAGGCTGCTCTGTGATCCCAATTTGTGGCTGAAGGATGCTGAAGAGCAGATCTGAGATGAAGGTTTTATATCACAGACCCAGAGGTTGGTCGCTGGGTGCTCAACACAGATATCTTAAGGCTCTAAACCCAGAGTGGAGGCATCATTTATTTCCCCCTACCCCCAACCTTTCTTAAGAATTTTATTTTTTTAAAGTAGTTCTGGTTTACAACAAAATTGATTGGAAAACAAAAGAAAGAGGGATACATGTCATATAATGTGGCACACTAATGCTAAAAGTTTCATACAGTACCTAAATATTACTAGCAGATCAATTTAAAATAGCAGCTTTTAAGGAATGACTTCTGAGTAAAATGTGAATTAAAGAGAAGAATGTCTCCCTTCTCTTCACCAAAAGTTATCTCTTTAACCACATTATAAGTCAAGACAGCAAAAACGGAATTCAACTAATCCTAGGTAAGCCATCTACAGCTTTCTGACTATGGGCAGAAAAGAAGGATACCATCCACCTTCCCAAGAAAGAAAAAAACATCAAAGAAAACAAAAAAATACAGAAAAGATTCTAACAGAACAACATTAATTCTTCCCTACTTTGAAGGACAAGAATGTACCTCAGAGTAGGTTCTGGAAAAAACTGTAAATAATCCATTTAGAACCCATTCCATTCTGCCAATCAATAGCATTCAAGAAAGATGAGCTAGAAGACATTAACCACAAATACAGGCATAGTGAGTAAATGAACTGACAGCCAGGTCAAACATTATAAAACCCCCCAAAACTTCATACAGACTCCAAAAACGTTTTATGGATCCTGACACAGTAACATCACCAAAAGGAGGAAGAGCTCACAAATGGATTAAAGCCCATGTCGAAACTGTTCATGTCTCCTGCACCACCATAACTCAAGCAATTCTTATAAATCAACACGCAAGATAGAAAATCCAACGGGAAAACACGGGAAAGAATGCAAATTCTTAACTCATGAAAGGGGAAAACACACTGCCTTTCAAGTGTATGGAAAGATGTTCCAACTCACTAGTAATCAAAAATGAAAATTAAAACAATAAAATAGTCTATTCCCATTAAATTATTAGAAAATTAGAACACCAAGTCTGTTACGCAGCTTAAGAGAAAAACAAGAATGTTCATGCAAGCACACTGCAGCAACCAACCTGCACTTAGTCATATACTCGTGACCAAGTAATCCTACTCTTGAAATATTTAAATAAGCATAGATATATAAATTTATACATCCCTGAGTATATGTATGTGTGTAGGATGTATATACATATGGAAATGTCTATATACATGTGTATATATGTGGCTGTTAATGTTTGTGTATAGCCAAGAAAAATATCCATATCTGTCAGAGGTATATGAAAATACTTGAAACAAGCTGGATACTTACTGTGACAAGGAACTAGAGGCAGTTTAATGCTCATAACTACTACAATGGAAAAGTAAAATGTGCTTGGATATATACTATAAAAAAACACCATGCATGAAAGGATGCCAGGATGGCTCAGCAGGTGAAGCATTCGTCTTACAGCTCCAGGGTCCAAGGATTGAATCCCAGCCCTGGTCCGTGCAGACCCATATGCTGAAATGGGGTATGTCCCCAGTTCAATTCTCACTGGGGCAAACTTCCTATGTGGGAGGCCCCCAGCCAGTTCCTACCTTGTGCAGCCCCATGCCCACCTATGAAATGAAACCATGTAGAAAACTAATGTTGTGTAACTATGGAGATTGCTCTGGGCCCTCCCCCTTCTCTCTGTCTGTCTCTGTCAAAAACTATAAAATCTTAAAAAAAAAAATCACACAACAGTCATAAGGAATGAACAAAAGGTACATGGAACAACATAGCTAGATGTTTTGTCAAGTGAAAATACAAAGGAAAATGAGATTTGTGGCACAAGACAATGTATATATAGTTGAAACATGCAAAAAAATATATTTCACAGTGATACATTCAAAGACATACATAAATCACAACATAATAGCAAATCAAAAGAGGTCAAGATAAGAAATGAAGTGGGGAGAAAAATATGTCTCTTATTCAATAGGATGTAAAGAATGTCACCAATGATAAGATGTACCCTTATATGCTAAAAAAAAGAAATAACTGTGCTAATTAAACTATGACAATACTTTCTATCAGTCAGTAATTTTTATACTTCTTTAAAAGCACTTTTAGACTTAAACAAGTTTTATCATATATCATTCCAGTGAGAAAAAAGTATAAAAATATAATTAGAGTTTTCCTACAAATTCTCATTCTTGAGTGTCTAACTTTTCTGAATCACTTTTTTATTAACTCACTGATTTCTAGATTTTACACACAACATTGTCCACTGCTTTGGTGTGGTAGCATTTATTAAGAGAATATATAACAGAACTAAAAGCCATTGGTATTGGGATCTTAAACCAGGTTTCCATTTAGCCAGCTAAACTACATCTGACTCCAGCTTTAGGAATGTTGCTAAACATGTCTAATTCACCAGATCCAGAATCTCCTCCACCCCTCACCCCCACATATAAACATGTAGTTCACAGGAATAAAACAGTAATTCACAATTGTCTCAGAGACTTTCTTCCAATCTGCTAAAACCTATAATCAAGTTTTGAGGCAGGCATCTTCTGTTAACATATCTGCATGAAATGACAGCTACATCCAATTTTCAAATATATCAAAGTATAAAGGAAGAAAAATAGTTCAATCTGGAATCAAATAAGTATGTCAAAGTAAAACAAAGCCAGAGAAGAGCCCTGAATGGTTCAATGGATAAAGTGAAATACAATTAGCTCACTTACAATATACCAGGGTTGTCTAATCTTTTGGCTTCCCTAGGCCACACTGGAAGAATTGTCTTGGGCTACACATAAAATACACTAACACTAATGATAGCTGATGAGCTTAAAAAAAAAAAAAAAAAAAAAATCTCATGTTTTAAGTTTAAGGATCTGTTTTGGGGGAAAGCTGGGATGGCTCAGCAGGTTGGGCGCTCGCTTTGAAGCCCCGAGGACCAAAGATCGAGTCCCGGCCCTGGCCCATGCGGACCCACAAGCTGAACTGGGGTGTGCCCCAGTTCAGTTCTTGCGGGGCCTATGTGGGAGGCTCCCGTCCCAGTTCCTGCCCTGCGCAGCCCTATGCCCACCTGTGGAGTGAAACTATATGGAAAACTAATATCAACTATGGAGACTGCTCTGGGCCCTTCCCCTTCTCTCTGTCTCTTTCTGTCTCTGTTTCTCTCTGTCAAAAATCAATAAAATAAATCTTAAAAAAAAAGAATCTGTTTTGGACCACATTCAAAGACATCTTGGGCCACATGTGGTCCACGGTTGTACAAGTTTGCTGTATACACTTACAAAAATTAGGGGTGAGGGGTTGGAGTAGGGTTGGACACATAAAACAATTCCTTTGAGATATTGGACATAGGCAGAACAGTACTGAAATCTCTGAAGGAAGGTAAACAAATAAAAGTGCACAATGACATAGACCCAGTTTTCTGCTTTCACAGAAAGCTTCATAAGCCCAAGGCTGGGAAACACAAGCACATCACAACAATCTTACAGAGTCCGGAGGATAAAGGGTAAAGAATTTACAAGGTAGGACACCACAGAGGACGGAACTAAAGGATAAACAATTCTACACATCTATGCAGGGTTCTCCTGAAGTCCACTGCTTAACACTAGTCATACAGGTCCAAGGTAAAACTCCACAAGATCAGTTAGAAAATATCCAGGAAGCCATAAAACACAAGATACTCCACAGAGAACCCAGAAGGGTTACCGGTATTAGTAGTGGAGGTAAACAAGCTCAGAAAAATGGCTCCTCATAATCTACCTTAAAAAAATTTTTTTTAATTTAAATATTTTTTAATCCTGAAAAGGCTAAAACTTATATGCAAGTAAATTAACTTACTGCCAGAACAAAGTCCAACACTCTATAAGGAAAGAAAATAAACTCCATCTCTCAATAATAGACATTTAAAAATGTACACTATCCAATAAATTAGTAGACATGTGAAATTAGTAGACATGTGAATAGCAACAAAAATGACCCACTAACAAGAGAAAACAGTCAACAGAAATAAAGAAAAATTGAATTAATAGAAAAGGACTTCAAAATATATATTACAAATATGTTCAATATCAGGGGTCTCCAAACTTTTCAGCCCACGGACCACATTAACTATCAAACAGCAGTTTGGGGGCCGACTACACAAAAGTCCAAATAAAAAATCAAAACATAGATGTTGTTTTTAATTATTTATTTAATATTATTTTATTCAGATAAAAAGGTCTCCACGGGCCAGATGAGAGGGCCTCGTGGGCCGCCTCTGGCACGGGGGCCGTAGTTTGGAGACCCCTGAGGAACACACAAATATAATTAGGGGGGCAAAGAAGATATACAAAGAACCAATTGGACTCTAGAGCTGAAAAATATAGTACCTGAAAACATCAAAAGACATGAAAACCATGTATAAGAGAAAGTAAAATGTAACTGCAAGTTTAAAAAAACACACCACCAGATAAAATTATTTCCATGGGCTCATCGATGCAAGAAACATAAGAAAAGAAGCAGTTAATCTCAAGATAGGTCAACATACATTATCCAAGTGATAAGAGTATCTTTCAATCCTCTGTATGAAAGAAATATGAAAGTGAAAACTATAAATCCCTTAAATGTTCATGAATTCTACACAGGACATGGGTGGGTCATCCCATGTAGCTTAGTAGACATTTCAGGTACCAAATTGGTTATCACAGAGAGACCATATTCACATAATTTTTATTTTACTATTTTGTTCTAACTGATCTATTTTAGTAGTGTTAATCTCTAACTGTTCCTAAGTTATAAATTGAACTTCATCATAAAAATGAATGTACAGGAAAAAACATAGTATATATAGTGTTCTGTACTATCTGTGGTTTCAGGCAATCACTGGGGGTCTTGGAACATAACCGCCGCAAACAGGGGAGGACTACTGTATTAACATCAGACTAAATACATTTCAGAACAAATATTACCAGGAATAAAGAGGGGCATTTCAAAATGATAAGGGGATCAATTCACCAAATCTAAATGTATGTATCATACTAACAACCCTTCAAAATACCTGAAGCAAAAACTGATAGAATAGCCAAATCCACAATTATCATTGGAATAAAAATTCAAACACTCCTCTTTCAGTACTGACAGAACAAGTACACAGAAAATCAATTGGGGTATACAGAATATAAACAACAAATTAACTAACTTGACCATTTGACATTTATAGAATACACCAACCTACACACAGCAGAACAGGAATTTTTTTCAAGTGCGTATCAAACATTAACCAAGATAAAGCTTATAGTGGACGATAAAATAAATTTTAATAAAAAAAATTTAAAGGACTAAATTCATAGAAACTATATTCTCTGAACAAATATGAATTATATTAGAAATCAATAATAAAACAAAATCAAAAAAAAAATTTTATTTAGAAATTAAACAGCATTATTTCTAAAACCTCTGGTTCAAATAGGAATCACCATATTAAACAACAATTTCTGAGACAGGACACAAAAGTCATAAACTATTGAGGACTAATCAATAAATTGGAATTGAAATTTAAAACTTATGCACTTCTAAAGACACTGTTAAGAAAATTAAAAGGGAAGGAACATAGTGGGAGAAAAATATCACAATACGTCAGAGTTAGTACTAAAGATTTATATCCAGGGGAAGCCGGGATGGCTCAGTGGGATAAGCGCTCACTTTGCAGCCCCGAAGACCGAGGACTGAGTCCAGGCGTCAGCCCGTGCGGACCCATATGCTGAACTGGGGAGTGCCCCCAATTCGGTTCTCACCGGGGTCAGACCCCGGCCCAGTTCCTGCCCTGTGCAGCCCTGCGCCCACCTGTGGAACGAAACTACGTGAAAAAACCAATGATGTGCAACTATGAAGACTGTTTGGGGCCCTCCCCCTTCTCTCTGTCTCTGTCTCTGTATCTCTCTCTCTCTCTCTGTCAAAAACAATAAAAAAATCTTAAAAAAAAAAAAGATTTATATCCAGAATTTATAAAGGAACTTTATACCTCAAGACAAATAACTTAAGAGAAAAATGGGAAAAAGATCAGAACAGATACTTTATAAAGATATGAAAACAGAAAATAAGCTCATATAAATGTTTAATGCCATTAGTCATTAAGGTAATGCAAATTATAACAATCAGATACTACTACACACCCACAAGAATAACTAAAATTCCAAAGACTGAAAACACCAAATGTTGGCAAGGACGTGGAATTGCAGCTCTTATATAATATTGCTGGTAGAAATGCAAAATAATGCATCCACTTTAGAAAACAGTTTTGCAATTTCTCATAATGTCAAACATACACTTGACCATACAGGCTAGTAATATGCTCCTAGAGACTGAACCAAAAGATGTGTGAAGTCGTATACACAAAGAAACCTGAATGTGCATGTTGACCACAGTTTTCTTCACAATTACCAAAAAGTAGAAACAAAGAAACTCAATTATCTTTTAATGGATAAATGTAAAATAAATCATGTTATATTCAAATAATGGATTACTCAGCAATTAAAAGAAAAAAAAATGAGGGATACATTCAACATTATTGAATCTCAAAAACATTATGGCAAATGAAAGAAGTAAAACCTAAAAGACTACATATTGAAGAACTCCATTAATAACTGTCCTAGAAAAGACAATACAGTACTACAGTGATAGAAAATGGATTATTGGTTACTAAGTGTCAGAGGTAAGGGTAGAAGATAGAGAGCAAGTGAACTTTCTAGGGTGATGGAAATGTTCTATATCTTGATTAGCATGATAGTTACACAGATGTATTTATTTGTCAAAACTCATTGAACTATATACTTAAAGCCAGTGTCTTCTATTGTATATAAAATACCTTAATAAAGCTCATTTTAAACAAAATTTCCAGCCTCTGTATAAAGGCAAGGTAACATAATGGTTAAGAACTTAAGCTCTGATAACATAGTTATCTGGATATAAATGCTGCTACCACCATTATTAACCGTACAAACTTAGCCAAATTGCATAACCTCTCTGACCATCATTTCCTCATCTATAAAATGATAATAAAAGTATCTGTACCAAACAGTTGTTGCAATGACTGAAAAAGTAGTATTAAACCTTACACTAGTGCCTGGCAAATAACAACAGCTTACATTGAAAAACACATTATAATTATGAGTAATGTACCAAACCAGTTATTAGTATAGTATATTCAATCTTCACTTTAGAGTGGACTTTGGCATTTATGATCTTTGAGTTTCAAGTATCTATAAAAAAGTTATCTGTAATTTTTGCTAAGCCCATTTTGTCTTATTATCTCTGTTTGAGTCAAATGTCCATCCTGACCAATGTCAATTTCAATGCACTACATTACGTAGGCCTGGGACCATGTATTCCAACTTTGATTTGGGAAAGAACACTTACCCCAAACCAAAGGTAATACCAGAAATACAATGAACAGAAATTAGACTATCACAATTCACCTTTTTCTGTATATAAAGGCAGTATTATCAGTTCATGAAACTTAATTATGAAAAACAAATGGACAATTAACTTGCATATGAGAACAGGAAGAGTACACATGGTACCCAATGAAAATACTGAGATGGTAGGGACCTATACAAATAGAATATCATACATATATATATAAAGAAAGACTGGGTGAAGAACAAGCAAAGTTAAGGCAAAGATGGGGAGACGCCACATGTAAAGCCAAGTTAAGAATTTAAGAATCATTTTTATTTTGTAAAATACAAATTTTAATAGGAATGAGACTGTCAAAGCCTTTCCTCCCAAGCTACAGAAGCTTTGAGGAAAAGGGGTTATATACTAATTATTTAAAACAGAAAAAAACCATTATCAAGAACAAATATACATATGCAAGGAGAAAAAAAATGCAACAAAATTTAAGGTTGCAGTTACTTTAATCAATAACAATTCTTAGATGGAATATGGGTAACTAAGCAATGTTAGTTCATTATCAAGAAATATCTATAAAAAGAAAAGGTAGCTACTAATCAGCACATTCTTTGGTAATAAACTACTACAGTCAAAGTACCTCCCTCTCAATTTATCAAACAGAATTCAAATTAAGTCTTTCATTTTCTCTATCTTTTGATTCACCTGTCTTCTGCAGACATTGATGCTGATGACCCACTCCCCAATAGAAGGACCACAGTGAACTGTGATTTGACATCTTTTGCAGAGTACCTTTCATCACCATTGTCATCCAAATAGCACATGCATTACATTTAGTTCTATTTATAAGCACAAAATGGTCTAAAAAGGCCAATTAAAACTTTCACTCACTTTCCTATCACAGGGAAGCTATATCCCATAACTCAGTGACTTGCAAAAACTTTTCACTTCCATGCCCAGTAAGACAGTTGCACATACAATGTACATAAATATGTAACCAAAAGTTTCACCAAACAAACTTTTCTGTATTGTGACAGGTTCTATGATATCTATTCTATTTCACTTAATCGTTTAAAAAACATACTTCTAGTAGCAAGAATGGCCAACATGTTTCACCTTTAGTGCTAAATGTAATTAGCAGGTAATGGCTGCATAGAGTGCTATGTACTGAAACAACATCTGAATTTAGAAGAGTACTTAGCATGTAAGCAAAGCAATGATGCCAGGATATGATACAATTATGTAATTAAAAAGTATTTCTTTGCATTAAATCACAATCCTTCAGGATAGAGAGTCTACGATTAATAGTTTGACACAAGAGAAAGGCAGTCACATATTTAATATAATGGTAGATCTATTTAATGTAGAGCTTACCTATTTTTTACCAGGCAGATGATTAGAGTTAACCTTCCCACAAGGGGTTTACTATCTATACCTAAAATACTTATTTTTGAGGCACCACAGAGAATAACTGGGACTTGTAAAGGTAAAAAAGACCATTTCAGGTAGTTAGAAAAGCTAATGGCAGAGGCAGGAGTAATGTGATAGGATAAAGAATTCATCTTCCAAATAAAGGCTAGATTCATACTTTAAATGGATCATGTAAGAAAAATTTGAAATATCAAAGAAACAGACTTCCTCTGTCAAAGATTTTTCCAACTTCAAGCTAAATACTACTTTGTCCTATACTACAGATTCTCCACCTACACATCAGTTAGAATTATCTACAGTTTGATATGTACTTTTCAATCCTTTGTATGAAAGAAGTATTAAAGTGAAAACTACAAATCCCTAAAATGCTCATCAAGTCTGAAAATGTAAACTTATTTTCAAATGACATAAGTAAAGAGAGGCCAACATGTGTTACTGAAAATTGGCATTTGGGGGAAGCCGGGATGGCTCAGTGGGTTAAGCGCTCATTTTGCAGCGCCGAGGACCGAAGATCGAGTCCTGGCCCCGGCCCGTGCGGACCCATATGCTGAACTGGGGAGTTCCCCCAGTTCAGTTCTCTCTGTCTCTGTATCTCTCTGTGTCAAAACCAATAGAAAAAAAAAAGATAAGCTACTGAATGCTTTTCATAATAAAAAAAAATCCTAATTCTTGTGGGGAAGCTGGGATGGCTCAGCATGCTAAGCACTCGCTTTGCAGCCCCGGAGTCCCGAGGATGGAATCCTGGCTCCAGCCCATGCGGGCCCATATGCTGAACGGGGGTGTGTCCCAAGTTCAGTTCTTGCCAGGGCCTTTGTGGGAGGCTCCCTGCTCAGTTCCTGCCCTGTGCAGCCCCTCACCCACCTGTGGAGTGAAACTATATGGAAAACTAATGCTGTCAACTATGGAGACTGCTCTGGGCCCTCCCCCTTCTCTGTCTCTGTCTCTGTCAAAAAACAATAATAATAAATCTTTAAAAAAAAAAAGAAGAAAAGAAAATTGGCATTTGACTTCAAGTCAACTGTTCTCAGAGGAAAAGACATGTCATTACCACCAGAGTAGCTTTTACAAACTACACTGCCTCCAATTTTGATACGTCCTCTCAGGATGTGAGAAGGCAGACAGGCAGGGAGAAAGAGTGGTTAGGGATAAAAACATTTATCTCATGTGATTATGAAACAGTTGTTCCCTCCAATCTCCCACATTTAAAAACCACTAGGCTAAAAACATGTTCTCAAACTTATGGATCCCGAGTTTTCTAATTCAATACAAAGAAAACACTAAGTCAAGAATTGGGAGGTCTGAGTTCTCATGTTGCCCTTTAGTTGTCCAATCTGAAACAAAATTACCATACTTATTTTCTTTGTACCTCAACAGGAATATAATTACATTACTATTATACAAGAGCTGTCAGGAAAAAATCCAGCCATTGTCAATATAACAAGAATAGTTACATGGCTGGATACTTTCCGAACAGCCCCTATATTAAAATTGAAAGTTCTATATAACTTCACAGAATTGCCCTAAGGATAAAATAAAATATGAAGTATAAACATGTCTTTAAAATGTAATGAATAAGGAATTATCATTATTATTCAAACTTCAGCCTCGTTTGTATGTAAAAGCATAGAGTAATTTGGATTGGTTCAGTTTGACCTTGAAGCATACAAGACAAGACCAATCACTGGGCGCCAATTAGAAATGAAAAGGATTCCTTTGATCTTTACCTAATTCATATTTTTCTACTCCAAAAGCTTGGCTATATCAAATCTAGCTTGAGAATCGGGAAAACAGATGCCCATAAATGAGTTCTTCTGACTATTCAACCACACCAGAAAAAGAAATAACGGACTAATGAGATTTTTAAAGTGAATATTCAGAATTTTAAACTAAAGACTTTCACTATATACTTCCACATTAGAATATTAAAGAAAACAGGATAATCTAATCAACATGGTTAGGACTCAGAGAATAGGTTGAAAAATTAAAAAATTACGTGGCAGACTAATAAAATTTAAATAACCTTACTTCTAAAAAAGGAAAAGATTGGGGCCAGCTGCTTATATTCCCCCATCCTTCTCCAATTCCCTATAAAATGGCCTATATGATGTACAATAAAACTCACATGGTGTTTGACAGTGTCAAATAAATATCTGTTAAATGATTGATTCCCTTATTTCTCACATCTTTTACACTATTTTAGTGTACCTATATGGATACTGTCATGTTTTCTTTTAGTCTACCGAAAACTGAAATGCAAATAGTGGCTAAAATGACAACTGAATCCCGCAAACCCTCACTTTATTTCATTAGCTTCTACTTTATCATATTGCACTTTCTACTAAGTAGGAGCACAAACACCTCTTAGACCCAACCGTGAGCTGCTTAAATTATTTATAAATAACAATCACAATTATAGCACTGTTTCAATGAAAAATAAATTCTGAATCTGGAATAATTTAAGACAAAAGTAAAAATTAAAGACATTATTACGGTACTGCAAAAACTAAAAACTGTTAAGTCTAATCAATAACTTCCTACCATATTTACAGTTGACCTTTGAACAACATGAGGGCTAGGGGCACAGACCCATACACAGTTGAAAATCAGCTTTTAACTATTAACTCTATAGTTGGCCCTTTGCATGGTGAATTCAACCAACTGTAGATGGAAAACAGTATTTTAGAAACAGTATATAGGAAAGCAAAAATACTATCTTTGGTCAGCAGTTGGTTGAATCTGCAGATGCGATGAGAAACTGCAGATTCAAGGGCCAACTGTATCTACGAAAAAAGATCCACTTATAAATGGACCCATTTAGTTCAAACCCGTGTTGTTTAAGGGTCAACTGTAATGATGCCAACTCAGATCATCTTTAACCCTGAAGTGAACTTTCCCTATGATGACCGTGCAAGCCAACTTCCTACATCACTAATATTCTAAATCTATATACAATTTCCTCCAGAGAAAAGTACAACATCCTACTAGTTTTCCCTCAGCTTTTAAAAGTAATTCCTTTTTCACAATTCTATCTTTTGAATTGGGTTTTGGATACAAAATCCAAAAAAAAACAAACAAAACCAGAAACACTCTCAACAAGACAATCAACTCCATCTTTCACTTAACATGGTTAATCCCTCTATGCCAAATGTCATAACTGATGCTAACTATGATGACAAAATGTCAAATACCTAGCATTCCTCTAATCAGAAATTCCAGTATACTACTCTAATGTGTTATACAAGTGTAGTAGTTACATCTGACACATGGATGATATTTAATAAATGTGGTTCCCCTTTTTCAAAATATTCAGTCGAGAAGTGAAATTTTTTGTGAACTTTATCACTGCAGACTCAACAGATTTAAAAGTGGCCTACTCTTTGAAATCGAAGATATTCATACACATACCATGGATACTTATATGAAATATTGCTTCTCCTTAAAACATCCATACCTAAGTTTACAGCACCATATGCCACACTTTTAATAAGCAAATTCTGGCCAACAACTTCATTTCTTAGCATCCCAGGAAGCATAACCCTGTCCCTTTAGTTTAATTCACTTCAACAAGCAATCTGGATTGACAGGACACCGAATTCACCAGATAGCCAGAAAATTCAAGGCCTAACCTCCTTCCTTGCCCAAATTTCTCCTTTCATGCATAAACATTTATATGACTTTCCGCCTAGCTCTTATTTCTTATTCCCTAAACGCCCTTCACTTCCTCCTTACTAGCACTTACTCCGTTAATATCCCTACCTGCCTTGGGACTCCAACACTCCCCACCTCAACCTACCCACCACCAGCTCGAATCGCTCTGCAGACACCACCATGGTACCAAACAGTCCATCTCACACCGGACCCATCAGCCCGAACATCAGAAACTCAGAATTTAGCGACGGGGACGAGGTTGCTCTTTAAACCCACCATACGAAGTCGTTGCTTTTGTCCTCGTAGGAGTTGATGAGCCCGTTGCAGAGAGGGGCGAGCAGAGGTCGCTTCCTGCTGCTGCTGCCTAGGCTGGAACTGCTCCCTCCTCCGCCGGCGCTGGGCCTGGCCGTACAGTTGAACCGGGACAGGCCTACGGACACCACCCCGCCGCCGCTCCCACTGCCACTGCCGCTGCCGGACACAGCGGCCGCCACCAACACAGGCCGCCCCGGGCCCCCGAGGCCGCCGGAGCCCGTGGCCTGGGCCGCCCCGCCGGACACCAGAGCTGCCGCCGAAGCCGCCACGGAGGGGGGCGATGGGGAAGAGGATAAGGAAGAGGAGGCGGAAGTCACCGAGGAGGCCGCCGAGGAGCCCGGGCTGGTCCCGGCGGAGCCCGACCCTGCCTGGCGGCTCCCAGACATCGTGATTCCCCCTCCCCTCCGGCAAGGAGCTCGGAGGAGAGGGCCCGCGACCGCCGGCCGTCTCCCCTGCTCTCCGCCTCAGTGCATCCTGAGGACGCGCGCCGCGCTGGAGGTGGGGCTGAGGAACAATAAAGTTGATTTTTGTAAGGCAACCACACAACAGCGCCCGATAGGAGGGGGCGGAGGAAACTAATAAAGCAGAGTGGTAACCACTGCCGCTCAGGAGGCCGCCGCCGCCGCCGCCGGTCCCCCGCTGCAGCCAACCCGGGCGCGCCGAGGGCCGGCCGTGCGCGTGCGCGAGCGACGGAAGGGGCGGGAACGGCGGGGGATACGACTTTAGACGCAGCCGGGCGGTTCTCCGATACGCCCGGCACGCCCTTCTCGGCGGCCTACTAACGGTAGCAGCCGTCAACGAGAGCTGTTTATGTTCGTGACGTACCGGAGGACAGGCAGCCTTAATGAGTGACAAGGCTGCAGCAAGCGGAATGAATGGTCGGGGTGGCACAGTGATTGAGTGAAGCGCTTAAGAAGCGACTGCGCACGCGCGCTCTGGGTTACCCAGGGTCCCTGCTCCTGGCGGAGAAGAGCGGCGCTGGGGCGGAGTCGCCGGGCCACGCATGCGTGTGGCTGAGCCGCGTTTCCCAGCATGAAGAGGGAGTGGTTTCTGTTGCCTGAGAAGCAGGTTGAGTAAACCAGTGGCGAGGGCATGACAGGTGCTTCCTAACAGGGGATTGAAGGCTCTGTAGACTGGCAGGACACACGCTAATAACCAAGAAGCTCCAAGCAGTTGGAAAGAGCGCTTGACTGTGTCGGACTCAGGGCTCTGCTATTAGGAAGCCATCCCACCATATCGTGAGGAATAAATTAAGATGAAGTCAGTCAGCAGTGCATTGTAAATTGAAAACATTGTAGTGCATGTTATCAATCTGATGGGTTCAACCACGATCTCTTGAATTTTGAAGTTTACTTTAAACCCAATTAAACATAACAACAATAGGATGCCAATATAGCTCAACGATTGAGTGCCTGCCTTGGCACAAGGACCAGGGTTGGAGCCTAGCCCCAGTCCATACAAACCCCATATGCTGAACTGGTAACTGCCAAGATGGTGAAGGTTCTCACCTCCCATGCAGAAGACCCCTGGTTTGGTTCCTGCCCTTCCTGGCCTCACGTCCACGTGTGTGGCATGAAACCAGGTCACAATGAATGATGTACAACTATAGAGACTACTCTTGGCCATCCTCCCTTCTCTCTTTCTCCCCAAACCCAAACAATAAAATCTTAAAAATAAACATAACAACAATGGTAAAACAAATTTTACTCAATCAGAACATAGCTCAGTTAGAATCTCAGTTCAATGTGGATCTAATATATTCTAGTATAAAACAAAGAAGCCTGGCACTTAATACAACCAGAAAATATAAAATTTCTGGGAGACTCTTTAGAATATTAAAAATTGATTACAGATTTTCATTTGCCTTTTTGAGAATCCTTAAAATTCTTGGGAATATAAATTAGAAACCACTTAACAGTGATCTTCAGCATCCTTTCCAACTCTACCACTCTTACGATTCTTAAACAGAAATACTCCAGACTATTTTCCTGAGGTTTGAAGACTGTAGGAGCAAATAGGGCCTTTACCCAGGAACTGCTGAGAGAGGGCCAGGGAAGGGCCTAGATCAAGCTTGTTCAACCTGCGGCCCAGGATGGCTTTGTATGTGGCCCAACACAAATTCGTAAACTTTCCTAAAGCAGTATGAGACTTTTTTGTGATTTTTTTTCCTTTTAGCTCATCAGCTTTCATTAGTAGTAATGTATTTTATGTGTGAACCAAGACAATTCTTCCAGTGTGACTCAGGGAAGCCAAAAGTTTAGATACCCCTGACCTACGAAGGCCCAGCAACAAGACAGCCATTCACCTGGGCAGTGAACCATCATAAGGCTGTCGGTCCTCCTAAATTCTGCCTTCACTGCTTACCCTTGTATTCCCAGCTCAAAAATCTATTCAGAATAATAATATAGGACTGGGCTTATCAGATTTCCAAGAACCAACCTCATTGTATAAATACTGTATTATCCAACCCTTTGTTTAAATTCATTTTAAGACCCAACTGAAATGTGAAGCCTTCCTGACCCCTTGTCGGAGATAGTTGCACCCTCATTTGTGCTCCTAGGATATTTTGTTTGCACTTATAACATTGTATTTTAGTGGTTGGCATATGATTCTCCTTCACTAGCCTGTCAGCTTCAGCTTTCTATTCTCAGCTTGTAACATATCTGGCCTATGACAGATGCTTATCAAAAATTTCTTAACTAACAAATAAATAGAGCAATTGAATTCATTTTTATTTTAATTGTTTGTTTAAAGTTTGCCTTTCCAACTACATTGTAAATTTCATGAAAGACAGGACCTTATTAGTTCACAGTGGGCATTCAATAATTTTTTTGATGAAAGAATGCATAAATTAATGTAAAGAGTTTGATGAATATTTATTGAACATTTGCTACCCATAGGCCTGGACTAGGCAAGGAAGAGATGAAGAAGTATATAAAACATTGCTCCTACATTCAGAAAGTTTATGGAATAAATGAAGAATTAAAAAATACATAAAAAGATAAGTAATGTTACCAAGGAGCACAGCAAAAATGTTTAATGAGCAAAACAGAGCATCACGAGAAAGCTGAAGGAAGAACAAGTGCTGAGGGCCAGCCATGTTGGTATGGGAAAATATTAGACCTTAAGAGAGAAAACTATGGCTTGGTCAATCAGAAAATGTAATTAAAGTCAGGAACCCAGTAAATAAGTAAAAATGCTTTCATCAAGTTCAGATATCTATTTGATAGGGGTAAAGAGTTTATTCAGGAAAAACTCATTTGGAGGCAAATTGTAAAGAGTCTTGAATCCACTTTGGAAAATAACATATAAGCAATTGGAAACAGTGAAGGCATTAAGTGAGGGTAGAATATACTCAAAGTGTCATTTTGAAGATTAAGTGTTCAGCAGATTAATCTTTCAGAAGAAGTGGGAGATTAGGAGCAAAGAGACTAAATAGGAAATAATAGTAGTACCAGCATAAGTAAGATTCTACATTAGGGAAAGTAAGAGGATACTGAGAAAACCACAGACACACACACACACACACACACACACACAATGTGGAGAAGCCAGGATGTCTCAGTGGGTTGAGTGCTTATCTTACAGCCCTGGGGTCTGAGGATCGAATCCTGGTCCTGGCCTATGCGTACACATATGCTGAACTGGGGTGTACCCCCAGTTTGGTTCTTGCTGGGGTGAGCTTCCCACATGGGAGGCCCCTGGTTCAGCTTCCACACTGGGCATGCTTCCCATGTGGAGGCCCCCAGCCTGGTTCCTGCCCTGCGCAAACTCACACCCACCTGCGGAGTGAAACTATATCGAAGACCAAGAGGCATTTGAATTGGGAGTGAAGAAGTAAAACTGTCACTTTTTGCAGATGACATGATGCTTTATATAGAAAACCCTAAAGATTTCACCAGAAAACTATTTCAAATAATAAATGAATACAGTAAAGCTGCAGGATACAAAGTCAATGTACAAATATCCACAGCAATTTTATATACAAACAGCAAAACTTCAGAAAAATAAATGAGAAAAACGATAACTTGCGATTAAAACAAAAAGAATAAAGTAGGAATAAACTTAACAGAGAATGTAATGGACTTATACATGGAAAACTATAAGACACTATTATAAGAAATTGAAGAAGCTACAAAGAAATGGATTGGAAGAATCAACATAGTTAAAATGGCCATATTACCCAAAGCAATATACAGATTTAATGCATTTCCCATCAAAATCCCACAGACATTCTTTTGAGAAATAGATTTGTTTTTTAAATTATCAGATTCATATGGAATCACAAAAGACCCTGAATCACCAAAGCAATTCTCTAAAAAAAGGATAAGGCTGGAGTCATCACTCTCCCTGACGTCAGTCTATACTACAAAGTATCAATAATCAAAACAGCTTGGTATTGGCAGAAAAATAGACATATAGACCAGGGGTGTCAAACTGGCAGCCCCCAAGGTAATTTGGGGGCTGCATGCGGGCCCCAAGGTAATTTTTTGTGGCCCACGATGCTCTGAAATAAAATGAAAATAGAAAAATTGTTATGAAGAAAATAGCGCTTAGGGGATATCGAGGCAATACTGTACACACAATTTCCTCATTAACCCTTTAACTACTGAAGACAAGTATACAAGTGGCCCAGTGCCTTTCCTGGGGGCCTGGGGGCGTGTATAAACGTGCTGACTCAGTTCTGGCGACGTTTGTAGATGTGATGTGGCCCACGTGAATCTTGCCTGTTGCACCAAATGGCCCGTGTTTTAATTGAGTTTGACACCCCTGATATAGACCAATGGAACAGAATCAAAATCCCAGAAATATAACCACAAATATATGGACACATAATTTTTGACAAAGGAGCAAAAAATATACATGGAGAAAAGAAAGCCTCTTCAGTAAATGGTGCTGGGAAAATTGGAAAACCACATGAGAAGGAATGAAGCTAGACTGTGAACTGTCACCATACACCAAAATTAATTCAAAGTGGATTAAAGATCTCCACATAAAACCTGGAATAATAAACTGCATAAAAGAAAGCATCGATACTAAACTTATAGACCTTGGGCTCAGAAAGCACTTTATGAACTTGACCCCAAAGGCAAGGGAAGTAAAAGCAAAAATAAATAAATGGGACTATATCAACTAAAAAGCTTCTGCACAGCAAAGGAAACCATCAATAAAATAAAAAGACAACTAACTGAATGGAAGAAAATATTTGCAAACAATGCCCCTAATAAGGGACTAATATCTAAAATATATAAAGAACTCATACAACTCAGCAACAAAAATCAAACAATCCAATTAAAAAATGGGCAGAAGACCTAAACAGACACTTCCCCCATGAAGACATACAAATGGTCAACAGAAATATGAAAAAATGCTCTACATCACTAGCAATTAGGGAAATGCAAATTAAAACCACGAGATACCACCTCACACCGTTAGAATGGCTATAATCAACAAGACAAGAAACAACAAGTGCTAGAGAGGCTGTGGACAAAAAGGAACCTTCATACACTGCTGGTGGGAATATAAACTGGTACAACCACTATGGAAGGCAGTGTGGAGATTCCTCAAAAAATTAGGAATGGAATTGCCATATGAGCCAGCAATCCCCCTTCTGGGTATCTACCCCAAAAAACCTTGAAAACCTTAATTTGCAAAGATATCTTTACCCCAGTGTTCATAGCAGCACTGTTCACGGTGACCAAATCATGAAAACAACCAAAGTGTCCTCTGATAGATGACTGGATAAAGAAATTGTAGTACATTTACACAGTGGAATACTACTCAGCAATAAGAAAAGATAAAATACTGCCATTTGTGACAATGTGGATGGTCCTTGAAACCATCTTATTAAGTGAAATAAGTCAGTCTGAAAGAATAAGAAACATATGACCACTTATCGGTAAAATATAACACTGAAAGCAACAAAGAAACAAAAACTCATGGACACAGTCAATAGTTGAGTGGTTACCTGAGTGTAAAGGGGAAGGAAGGTGGGTGGAAGAGCAAGGGAGTGGAGTAGGGAGGAGGCATCAAATACATGGTGATGGAAAGAGCTGATTCTGGGTGGTGAGCACATAATGTAATGCAGAGACAATGTAATGTAGAATTGTACACCTGGGAACTATGTAATTGTTACCAACCAACGTCACCCCAATAAATTTAACAATAAAAAATAAATAGAATAAAAATAAAATATAAAAATTCATTAAAAAAAAGAAAACTAATGACATAGTACTATGGAGACTGCTCTAAGTCCTCCCCCTTCTCTCTGTCTGTCTCTGTCAAAAACTTAAAAATAAATCTTTCAAACAAGCAAACAAACAAACAAACAAAATGGTCTATAGGAGTAAATTACTCTCTAAAAAGAGTAAATTACTCCCTCAAGGACAGTAAAGTTCCATGTTCTTGTTCATCACTGTCTTTCCCAACGCTTGGTATAAAGGCCAACAAATTGATTCAGTGAAAACAAGGGCACACAAAATGGAGTGACTTCAAAGATGACTCCAGGGATAATAGCTTGATGACAGAACTGGAGCTTGCCAGTGGATGGTTTAGTTTTGGATGTGCTGCATGAATGCTTACTTCCGAGTAAGCATATCCAGGTAGTGATTGAAAATTCAGGCTAAGGCACAGGAGGAAGTTCAGCACACGAGAGAAATAAAACTGCAACAGGTTCCTGAGCTTTACCTCCAGAGATTCTGACTATAGGTCTGAGGTAGGGCCTATAAATATACATTCTTGCCAGCACCCAGGTGAATCTGATACAGGTGCTAACCCTTTGAGAAACACTGGTTTATATTGCAGGTAATGGAAGAAAAATATGTAAAATAGTCTCTTCCTTTCAGGTAGCTTATTCAAGAAACAGAAAGTGATATGACTCCCGCTGAGGAGTCTCTGAGAGAAAAATCATCAGTGCTTAATATTACCCCCTTTGGAACCTATCTTCAATAAAATATAAATTTGCTCAAGTAAGCTGAGGAGATGTGATGCAGTGGAACTTCCTTTTTATACCAGATAAATGTATAAAAACTATTCTCAAAGCAAACAGTTCCCTATTAGTTTTTACTGGTGAGCTCTTCTGGGGAAGCAGAAGAAAAAAGAGGAAGCATGGCAAAATGCACACATGCAAACAGACAAAAGAAGTCAGACAACTCAGGAGAGGTAGTAAACAGGAGAAGGGAAGAAAGCCTTAATGAAAAATGAAAAGTATTGTAAAATAAAAATTTAGCCCTAATAAAAGAATTACATCATGTTGTTAAATACATTAATCCTGTGAATGACAAAACTAACAAGACAAAATCTAGTCTTCAACAAAAACACTGCTACTGAAGTAAAATCTAATGGAGTTAATGTTAAGATGGAATGGAACTACCAAGAGCAAGCTTGTTCAACCTGTGACCCAGGATGGCTTTGAATACAGCCCAACACAAATTCATAAACTTTCTTAAAATGTTACAAGATATTTTTGTGATTCATTATTATTATTATTATTATTATTATTATTATTATTATTATTATTTAGGTCATCAGCTATCATTAGGGTTAGTGTATATTATGTGTGGCCCAAGACAATTTTTCCAATGTGGCCCAGGGAAGCCAAAAGGTTGGATACCCGTGAGCAAGAGGGTTGAACTTCCCAGACATATTTCTAAGGTGTCATATCCAAATATAATATTTTAGGAAAATAAGGCTGCTGGTTTTCATCTCCAGCGGGCTGGGTCCTTTGGTAACCCAATGTCCCAAAAGGTTCCTCCCTAAAAAGCTATATTTGCCTGACTCATCTGAAGGGTTTTGCTATCTGTTAGGCACTCTAACCAAATCTATGAGTAAATAATAATTTCCTGTTCAGTATTTTTTTTTAATTTAATGTATTTGCCCTGTTCAAAAAAAAAAAAAAAAAATAGGGGTATGAAATAAGCATGCTATTGAAAAGCCAAATTGATACGAAAAAGGAGAAAAAAATTTTCTGTCAGTGTGAATGAACAAGAAAGAAACGGAAAATTTTCTGTAACCTGACAGGGTAATAATTCATGTAGCAGAAAATTATTCATAATCTACTGGTAAAATGAAAAGCCCTCACTTGTACATTAAAACCAAAGGTAGATACTTATGGAGAACTATAATTTCTTAGAGTTATTATTTGAGGACAATCTTTTTAATCAGAATGTCTATCAGGGATGCCAGGATGGCTCAGCAGGTTGAGTGCTTGTCTTGCAGGCCTGGGCTCCAAGGATTGTATCCGGGCCTGTGCGGATTCATATGCTGAACTGAGGTGTGATCCCAGTTTGGTTCTCACTGGGGTAAGCTGCTCATGTGGGAAGTCTCCAGCTCAGCTTCCACCTCGGGCATGCTTCCCATGGAGGAGGCACCCAGCTCTTGGGGGTGTGGCTCCCATGTGGGAGGCCCCTGGCTAGGTTTACGCCACCCGTGGAGTGAAACTATATCAAAAACTAGTGACCTACAACTATGGAGATTATTCTGGGTCCTCCCCCTTCTCTCTGTCTCTCTCTGTTCCTCTCTCTCCCTCTGTCAAAAACAAACAAACAAAAAAGTGTGTTTCAATTGTCAGAATTACATCATTAGCTTTTATTCTTCTCTCGGTCTATTATTCTAGATAAAATTACAACCATTTTTTTTTTTAGAGAAGGCAAATTAATAGCACTAATACCATGGTAAGTTGGTTATTACATTAAAAGAAGTTAATTTCTTTTATTAAAGCATTTTTCAAGCTACTGCTAGTGATTTTACTCAAAGTAGTTGTAAAATAATGGCCTCAGCCAAACAGAAGCATTATAACAATGAAGGATTGTAGGTGGAGCTGTGTGTATGTGAATGCAAGTTACTAAATAGGGTTAGTCAGCTTAAAAAAAGAAAATGATTGGGAAAAATCAATATTAACTAAAAAAATATTTACCTTATTACACATTGAATATATACATATTTACGAATATGTGAATAAGTCTAGATCAACTTGAAAATCATAAGCCAAAACAAAATGAAGTTTAAGGAGACCTGCTAAAACAGAATTGGCGTCATCATAAGGTTGATTTGAGGTAATATTAAAGGGCTGGAAAAGAGAAAAAAAAACAACAAAAACCCTCATATTGAAACTGAAACAGATAATATTGCAAATCTTTTGCTCCATGGATATGATCACCCATGCATATAATGTGGCATAACTAAG